>JAXGGA010004544.1:0-87110 GCA_038373865.1 Uloborus plumipes
CAAGATTTTGAAGCTTTTGCATACGATCCATTAAGCGATCTCTCGATGACGTCATGAAATAATGCAAAATCTTGATTTTTCAAAACGTCATAACTCGGTCAATTTTTGTGGTAGAACAGTAATTTTTTTTAGTTTTAAACGTTACAGTGTCAAGAATGTTTTACTAAATATGATTGATAGGACTGGGGGATTGTATAAAAATCTAAATTTCGTAACTCTTTCAAAATTTGATTTTTCGAAAAACATTGAATAGACCCAAAATTCCTTTCGTAATTTAGAGATTTTTTCCTAAATGAACTATATGCTTATCTCTAACATATAAGAAATTAGCTATTGGTCCACGATAGGAGAGGACACCCTGTATATTACTTTTATATTTGCAAGGAACGTGAATGTTATCTTTTATTCAGAGTTACATACATACAAACAAACAAACAAGCCCACATGTGAAACTAATAATAGTCTGTTAAAAATAGTGTACTCATTTGATATTTATATTAGTTTCAAATTAACGGTCAAGAAGAAATTCATTTATTTGCTTAATTTTTGACTTAGCACTTTATTGAAAAAAAAGGAACTTTTGCCAACAAATAATATGAAACAATTGAAGGGGCAAGTGGATAAATGTGATATGTGGCAATTTTTTAAATTTCTAGAAAAGCTTAAAAAAGAAATATTGTTACCTTTTATTTTACAGGATTTTTCTCAACGGATAAAACAATGTCATATTCTTAGTTACCAACCATTTCTGTGACTAAGGGGACATGATACTGATGGACATATCAACCTTCATCCATGGTAAAAAGTAAATTTCAAAAATTGTCACATATCACCTTTATCCACTTGTCCCTTCAATTAAAAAGAGTTTTAGCGAAGTCATCAATATTAAAACTATTTTATCACTTAAACACCTTTCATAATAAAACATTCACCAGTCAGTTAGGATAACTTTTGATCATTTGGGTTAACTTTGTTTTTTATTTCTTTTCCTTTTTGTTCTGCAGCCTCCTTTCTAATCTATTATTGTACGTATAAGGTGTTACCTCCCGATGTACAGATGTTCTTGTTTCTCTTTATTACTTTCTTCTGTATCTAACATATAGAAAAAAGTATTGGATTCGTGAAAATTTTCAACTTCGACGGATTTGCACGTTTGTGCTGGAGTATTTTGACCATTTTCGGAACATGGCTGTCTGTATGTGTGTGACCATTTTTTTTTTTTTTTTTTTTTTGTGGACGTACCCGAGCAAAAAAAAAGTATGAAATTGAACACAATTTGGTACACATGTGTGCCCCCACGTGAACTGGCGCTCATTAGATTGGAGAGCAAATACCTCGAAAGGGGGGTTGAGTAATGAAAAGTTTTATGCGCTTTGGGTGACTGCTATGTCTCAGGCAGGGGTTGGAAAAACTACATTTCTTTTGTAGCGAACTACAACTATAACTACTTTGTCATAAATGTAGTTAACTACTACTACTTTTTTAAAAATGTAGCAACTACAAACTACTTTTGAAATGTTGTCGCTACTTTTCAAAAAATAAATTAAAAAAAAGCATACACCGTTTGAGTTTTAACCGAAAAAATTCGAAAGGTGGTTTAGATTAATAAATTAACTTATTTGGACACGGAATATTAATAGAAATTTGACTACTTTTTTTTTTGTTCTAATTTTTCCTCTTAAGAATTTTTTTCACAATTTTACGAACATTCGCCGCAATTTAGAATTCAAAAGTTGAAAGATTGAAAAAATTAACCTTCAAATTTCTAATAATTTCTTGCCAGGGACTGCTTAGGTTTATGAAAATTATTCGTTGGAATATGAAAATGATGCGAAATAAACCAATGATATCAAACAGTAGAATGTATGGCGTCAAAATGATGTATCTAAGATCAGCTCACATTTTTATAGTTCTTATTTCTCATTGCGTTCGCTGGTGCTTTCGTGCAAGATTTGCCCCTGTCAGATTCATTTAAACCAGATTCGAATGAATTTTTTTCTTTCTCTATTTTTTTTTAAATATTTTTTTCATTTATTTATTTATTTTTCCCATTACAAATTTAAAAGTAGTTTTTAGAAAACGCTACAAACTACTATTTGTTTGTATCGCGCTACTCACTACTCTACTTTTTCTTAAAAGTAGTGCGCTACACTACAAACTATTAAAAAATGTAGTTACGACAGTAGTTTCACTACTTGTAGCGCGCTACTTCCGACCACTGGTCTCAGGAAGTGTACTTTCTTCTCTCTCTTTTCGTTCTATCTCACTAAGCTTACTCTAGTGGTGCCCAACCTACGGCTTTCGGGCCACATCTAAACCACGAATCTAATCAGTTTGATCCGTTGTTTTGTTCAATGTCTCAAATTGAAAAGCTCGAGACGCAACCAAGCCGCAAATTTGGAGGCAAATATTCAGAAATTGGTTTCTGAAAAACATGCATTTAATAAAGTAGGCATCAAGTAATGATAAGATACAATATTGGTTTGAATTTTCTTTCGTGTTTCATATTTAACCGTTTTATTTTTAAAAGAATCAAAAATTTTGAAATTTTATGCGGCGTTCTGGCCTACGACAATGACTTCAATATGAGGTTCGGCACTGGGCAGAAGCCACTGGTTTTCTCCATCAACTAGAATTACAACATCAAACATCAAAAACCATTCAAGAAAAAAGGAAAATCTTGAACTTTCCCATCACAACTCATTCGCCCTATTCTTCGCAAAATTCGAGTTTTTTATACAATAAAATTTTGTTGGTAGAAAAAATAATCAGAAAAGTTTTTCATACTTATGCGAAAAAGTGATTGATCAACTTCCAAAATATGATAAAAATTCCTCCTAGCAATCTTTTAAAATAAAACAAAATTCTATGATAGCATATTTCATTTCAAAATAAAATAAAAGTGCAATCCATTTAACTGCAGTTGCTGTAACGATATAAGAGCAACAAAAACCAAAATTTCTTGTTATCTTTAATAAAACTATGGAAATTCTTAAATTTAAGGTAAAGTTTTATACATAGGATGAAAGAATATTTTTTATTCACCTAATGTTTCAGAACATCATATTTTTAATTTCATCCTTCATCTACCCTGAAAATGAGTCAATATTTTCCTGAAAACTTAACTCTGTAAGAAAACTTTTTACATAAAATCCATCTAAGTCTGCTAAAACAATAAAAATGTATAAGTTCCAATGCTGTTGGTTCTCTTGTCTATTAAAGTAATTCATCAACTTCAAAGCTTTTTGGGGAGATGGAAAAAGTTTTCGGATAAACTTTTTTTCTCTGTCTATGTTCTATTTAATTCAGTAGCGTAAAAAGTGAACCCTGTTTGTTACTGCACTGCAAAAAAAAAAAAGTTGTTTTTATAGTATAATACTGACACTAGAGGTTCCAGTTTAAAACTGTAAAATGCACAGTAATAAACTGTAAAATTAGCAGTTTTACAGTTTATTACTGCAAAACAGCAATTTTATAGTTGATAAGTGTAAAATTAGCAATTTTACAGTTTAGTACTGCAAAATTAGCACATTTTACTGTTTGTTACTATAAAATTAGATGTATTATACTGTAAAAACAACATATATTTTTTTACAGTGTGTACGAAAACGGGCAAAATATTGTTTTATACACTGGCGGAAAAAATCCCAACACCAAGAGAAAATTACTGTAGAGTAATGAAATTTGGGTAATGCAATTAGCAGTTATCTAGCAGTTATCTCAGCAGTTGTCTAGTTAGCATGTTTAATTGATTAAATGTACAAGATCACTGGCTAATTTAATTTCAAGAAAATGCTGTGCAAATGTGAAATTATGTTACTTTAATAACCGGTGTAACTTCCAGAATTTTGAAGGCAAGCCTGCAAGCTTGCGTGCATTGTGTCATACAGATGCCGACTGTCACTTAGTGGTATGGAGTGCCATGTTTGTTGCACTTGTTGTGTCAATAATAGGACAGCCATTGCTGACTGTAGATGATGCTGGAGTTGCCGTCCAAAGATATCCCATACGTGATCAATTGGAGACAGATCTGGTAATCTTGCAGGTCATGGTAACATGTCTACACTCTGTAGAGCACATTGCGTTACAGCAGCGGTGTGAGGGCGAGCGTTATCCTGTTGGAAAACTCCCCCTTGAACGGTACTCATGAAGCGCTGTGCTATAGGTTGAATAACCAGAATGACGACAAATTCGCAGTCAGTGTGTTTGGGATAACCACAAGAGTGCTTCTGCTGTCTTAAGAAATTGCTCCCAAGACCATGACTCCAGGTGTAGGTCCCGTGTGTCTAGGTCGCAGACTGCTTGGATGCAGGCGGTCCCCTGGCCTTCTTCTGACTAACATACGATCATCACTGTCACCAAGGCAGAATCTGTTTTCATCAGAAATTATAACAGATCTCCACTTCGACCTCCAGTCGTGAGCTCTGTCTTGACACCACTGCCGCGCCGTCGCAAACGGCAACGGTTTGCAGTCAATGGAATACCGGCTATAGGCTACCTTAGTCCGTGGAGTTAGTGCAAACATATTTCACTTCCGGATACCAGTCTGAAATTTTATGTGGGGCTTAAATTCACATAGGAGGACAAAAAACGCCGGGAGACACTTAATCAGAGGTCAAGGTCATTCCGTGATGACGTCATCAAAATGGCCGCTTTTGCAGGTAAATACGTTCGTTTAACTGCTTAAAACTCCATCATAGATTCAAATATTGCAAAACTCAAATACATCATCTGAAAGCTCTTTAAAAGAGCTATTTAGAAAGATTTATTTTTTCTTTCTAAGGTCAAGGGCCCACCTGTGATGATGTCATCAAAATGGTCGCTTTTACAGGTAAATACGTTTGTTTAACTCCCTATAAAACTCCATCATAGATTCAAATATTACAAAGCTCAAATATATCATCTGAAAACTCTTTAAAAGTGCTATTTAAAAAGATTTAATTTTTCTTTCTAAAGTCAAGGGCCCACCTGTGATGACGTCATCAAAATGGCCGCTTTTACAGGTAAATACGTTTGTTTAACTCCCCCTAAATCAAAATGGCCTCAAATGACGTCATTACAGGTGGGCCCTTGACCTTAGAAAGAAAAATAAATCTTTCTAGATAGCTATTTTAAAGAGCTTTTAGATGATATATTTGAGTTTTGCAATATTTGAATCTATGATGAAGTTTTAGGGGGAGTTAAACAAACGTATTTACCTGTAAAAGCGGCCATTTTGATGACATCAGTACAGGTGGGACCTTGACCTCAGAAAGAAAAATTAAATCTTTCTAAATAGCTATTTTAACGAGCTTTCAGATGATATATTTGAGTTTTGCAATATTTTAATCTATGATGGAGTTTAAGCAATTAAACGAACGTATTTACCTGTAAAAGCGGCCATCTTGATGACGTCATCACGGGAGTTCATGACCCCTGATCAAGTAGTCTCCCGGCGGTTTTTTGTTCTTATATATGTACCTAAGCTCTGTACCAAATTTCACACTGGTATCCGGAAGTGAAATATTTCGGCTGTTTTTGTCGCTAACTCCACACACTACCTGGCTCGGAGCTGTCCTAGTAAGGGGGCTACGGGAAAAGAAACTGCATTTTGTGATAAAAGCATGAAACTTGGTAGGTTTGTAGACAATGTATAGAAAAACATTTTTAGAAGGGGAGCCAATCGGAAATGACCCCCAAACCCCTCTTAGCGGCCATTTTTGGTCCAAAACTAGAAATAGCGCTTTTTTGTAATTATTACTATTATTTTCTTCTTAAATCATTGGCTATGTCATTACATAGGCGTTTATTGTATTTTTTATCGTTTAAAGCTCCACTTAGAGACTGATTTTAAAAATAGCAACCCAAAAATGCTTTTTTTTTTTGGCAAATCGATATCTTTTAAGAATAAATTCGTGGAAGTGAATTCCCTCCCCCCATAAATGCATTAATGGTTTAAGAATGTAAATATACATTAGATAAATGTTTTTAAAAAGTAGGGTGCCGGTTATCCGGATCCTAATTGACCGAACCGTCCAATTATCCGGTCATGATACCTCTCATTTTTATGACTAAGCACACATCATCGAAAATGTTCCCCAAGGGTACAAAAGCACAAGAACTTGAGGGAAAAGTTAATGTCAAGATAGCATGATTCTACCAAAATACAATTTAAAGTTTCAATTTCAGAAATTTTAAAGTTTTAGTTTTAAATTTATTTTTCCTCTAATTTTTATTATTGTTGCCGTTGCTGATTTTTTTTCTTCAAATATGGTCGTTCATTAGGTGACGAATATTTTGCAGTGTGTTTATCATTGGTAACATGTGTTATTGCTTATATGTTCCCGTAAATGCTATTTATATGGATCGAGA
Source organism: Uloborus plumipes (assembly GCA_038373865.1). NCBI lineage: Eukaryota > Metazoa > Arthropoda > Arachnida > Araneae > Uloboridae > Uloborus > Uloborus plumipes. The sequence goes on from JAXGGA010004544.1 coordinate 6,352, forward strand.
TTAGGAAAGATGTTCATATTTTTATAAGTTACGGTTTCTCATAGTCTTGTGGTTTTACATGTTCAAAAGTATTGTTTTAAATGCATTTATTTTAATTTTGTTTAAGTGTTAAAGTTTAAATGGTAAACTTCAATGGTTAAAAATTTAAATGGCATGGTTAAAGCTTTAATGGTTTAAAAGTTTAAATGGCAACCAGGGGTTATGTTTGGTAAAAACAACCCCAGGAAATGTTGTTTTTACCAAAATTATTACAACAGATATTTACTGGATTAGATTTATTTTCTGTTCGAAATTAACTCCAAAAAAATCTATTGTGCCCTGCAGCAACTTTAAATGTATCAGTCTTGTACTGAGGTTATGAAACAATGTTCGAAATTCTGTCAAAACAGGCAAAAATTAGGCAATTATCAGACTTCGTAAATTTAGGTAGATTTAAATTTGAAGAATTATTTGTATCGGAAAAATTTAATGAAAAGAGGGATAAGTGGCATAAATCTTGTATCTTGAGGTATAACAGTACAAAAGTCAGAAGAGCTGAAGAAAGAAAAAGAAAGGAAAACTTTGAAGAGTGCCACGTAAGTAAACATTTTGAAGGGGCTTCAGTTCAGCAGAAGAGAAAGAAATGCACTTCATCCTTTCCAGATTTGTGTTTCTTTTTTGATAAGCCTGGTGAAAATAGACAGGAGTTACATCTAGTTCTGACGAAATCAGTTGACAGAAAATACGAAATTGCGTGTTGGTAAAAGCAGACAGTACGCTCACTGCTGAGTTGGCGCAAACTGACATAATAGCTCAAGAATGCAAGTACCACCGTACTTGCATTCGTAAAACTTTACTTGTAAAACTTTATCACTCATGAAGGACAGCAAATGATTGTTCCGAGGAAAATATTTATTCACGAATTGAATTAATTGCCCTACACCGAGTAATTTCTTACTTACAAAATCTTAGAGTTAACAAAGGTGATAAGTATCCAATTTTCAGAATATTCGTTCTACTAAAATATTATTCTGAAGGAATAGAAGACTTATGCTACAACACAATTTATCAATCGAAAATAAATCTGCTAATGATGTTGACAATACCGGGCTTAGAGCAAAGATATTATCACACTTCGGACATGGACATATACATGCAGATAAATCAGGCTTTGAATATGTTTTAGTTTGTAAAGGTAAGTGAATCAATATGTGTCTCCAGTACTAGCAGTTTCGAAGATGCTCTCGCAAGTGACATGATAGTGTATTCCACTAGGACATGCATTTGAAAGTCAACTGCCAGCGTCAAAGGCGGATTTGAAGAGTCAGCAAGAAACTGTTGATCCTCTTCTTCCGTCCTTTTAAATAACTTGTTATATGGTACTTGCAATATTGATGGTCTTCCTTCTCAACCATTACTTGCAATTTGTCAGTTGTATTTAATATGCATACATATATACTTCAAACAAATTAACAAAGCAAACTATCAAGCATCAAGTAAACGAGGAACAACCAATACCTGTTTATTTGGCCATTAAAGTACACGAACAGACTAGAAGAAAAAGTCTTGTTGACATAATGCATATTTTGGAACTTTTCATTTCTTACTCAAGGCTTCTAAAGATTTCTACTGGACTCTGCAAAGCATCAGTTAAACAAATTGATAAATATAAAACTACATTTCCCTCACATTTCAGGATCTTTGTTTTTACACCGGCCGCGCACGATAATTTTTATTAGAACTCTAGTAGTACAACGAACAAGGACTCTTTCCATATAACAAGCATTTCATTGTTTCAGCATATGCCATTTCAGCAGCAAGGCTCAAAAATTCCTCTTGTATTTCCCGAAATACCATCTTCTAAAAAGGTCGCTCAGTTACCACATCAGGTATATCATTATTTGTAAATCCAGCATATCTTTCAGTGAAGGAACCACCACAATCTAATTTTGATGGATTAAATAAGTCAGAAATGCTTTTCATAGAAACTAAATTAACAAAAGAATTCTTGAAAGAGGTGTCTTAAGCGAATTTACGTCACACAAGTGTAAAACAAACTGCTCTCAAAAGCTTGTTGGTGCTTCAAAAATGGACTGTGTGCACCAATGTGTAAATTCTGCAATGGAAAATGTTGTATATCTATGTAAATTACTAGCCAGTTCAATTACGAAAAATCAGCTTGTATATAGCCATTACACATAATCATTGTATATAATTGCTTGCTCAGATTTATATTGAAATTCAGTTGTTTCTTTTGTTATAAAGGGTTACTTTTCAATAACAGCACAATATGATAAGTAGTAGAGAAGTTGCTTAGTTAACACAGCACTAAACTTTTTATTACAGCAATTTTTTTTTTCTTCTCTCATCTTTTAGAGAGAACAAACTCCTCAAATCGTTTAATGAGAAAAAAACTTGAAATTTGTTTTAAAGCTTTTTCTTTAGAATTTCGCAGTTGTATAAAAATATGATCGTGCCTCCCCCTCTCCCCTATTTTATAGGTGCAAGCGTAACTTATAATTCTGCTGAATGTGAGTGAAATTTCCATGACATTGCGTATTTTTTTTCAAAATGTTTGAAGTTTTTTTTATTACTTTTTTCGTCCATAAAGAAAACTGGTTTTATTTTGATTAATCAAAGATAAATATTCATATATCATTCTTAAGGAACAATTCAAACGTTTTTTTTTTTTTTAAGTTTTGAGAAAGTACTAGTTTTGCTTATGATTTTTAATTCCTGTTTTTATTCAGTTTTGCAATACATTTTTATGAGTAAGTTTTAAAAAATATGCTCGGGTTTTCCAAAGTTTCGGATTTTTGGGGTTCGGATTGCTGGGATTTTAATGCAACTAAATTGTTTTTCTTTAATATAGTGCTTTCAGATACATAGTTGGACACCCTTAAACCGGCCCCTGAAAACAATTTGGAAGATTTTGATCAATTTCAGTTTTTTAGAAAAAAAACGAATTTTTAATGAGTACTATTAAAATTAATCGGTTTTAAGCTATTTTGACGGTTTTCTAATCTTTGTTTAACATAATTGAACTCTAATAAGATGATAAAAAAGGTGTTTTTTGAAAAAGAAATAAGAAAAGCAATTTCGGACTTTTTGACCAAAAATGGCCGCCGGAGAGGTTTGGGTGGGGATTTCGGAATGGCTCCCCTTCTAAAAATGTTTATAAATACATTGTCTACATACACACCAACTTTCATGCTTTTATCACAAAATGCAGTTTCCGGCTATATTTTGGCCCTTATTTCGGCCCGGCTTATATATATAGCCCCTCTACTATCCTTGAAGTAAGCGATTTCGTACCATTCTTTGGGTCACGACGGTACCAACTGCAGCTCGAATGTCAGTCGCAGATGCAGCACGATGCGCCACAGCCGTACGCAGGATTTGGCGATCTTCCTTCTCAGTCGTGCCACGTGGCAGCTCGGAACTCAAACTTCTTAACTTAGTACCATCCCTTGACCATAGCTTCCAATAATCATGCACGGTGGAAACATTCCCACCAAGTCTTTCTGCATTATCGGCGAAATGAAAATCCACCTTCTGGTAGCCGAATTGTACAACCTCGTTTAAACTCGGTGAGCTGTTGATAGTTGCTTCTTCGCCTTCTTAAAGGCATTCCTGGCTAACATGAACGCAATGCATCAAATTTCACCGAAAAATAATACTTACGAGCTTTGCAACACTCTTTTAAGACAACAAGCCTTATTTGCATGTTCTGAGTGACGCCAACTGCGCCAAACTTATGCGCGGAGCGCGAAATTTCAATCGATGTCATATTTCAGTTGTATAAACACGCCTACCAAATTTTGTTTATTTAGCGCAAGTCTTTTTTGGTGTTGGGACTTTTTTTTCCGCCAGTGTATTTTTCCAGCTTGTGCAAAGTTTTGAGCGGTAAAAAATTCGTACAATTCAAATGTTGACTGCTTAAAATATGTTATCTTAAAAATGTGAAGATTAAAATTAAGCAGTTGCTGCTCTCTAAAAAAACTTTAAAAAATAAAATATCCATCAGCAATGATAGACAAATGGAAGTAGTTTATCCACAATAGATTCCCAATTATCAGCGGTTGAATTATCCGATGGTCTTGGCACTTTTGTTTTTCTTTTTTTTAGGATGATGATTTACTGAATGCAGAAAAATGCACACTTTTTATTTTATCCCAGCTTGCACCCATTTTAAAATTAGCCACGAAGCAGTTCTCGCTCATTTCGACGAACTTATTAAATCATCCATAAAAATGCAACATTTTTGTTGAAAAATCACCACATTCACTTTCTTGTCTGAATTCCCCATCTAAAAAAAACAAGATAATTTGTGAAACAAAGAACCCACTATTTTTCTAAAAATATGCAATCCTTATATTTGTATCCGATCTCAGATAAATTTACTCGCTCTCCTAGGCTTTTTTACAGATCTGGCTTTAGCATGACAGAAGACTACAAAAGTGCTATTCTTGCCAAAACAATAATGTCGCCTGTACTATAAGGGAGCCTAAATTTTTTTGCATCATCATGGGGAATGTCAGACTTAAGCTGGGATCTCTATCAGGAAACGGAAGCAAATCGGGAGATGGAGATGGGATCTGGCGTACGTGGCTTTTACTTCCGGTCAATTCTTCTGATGATAAACCCTCAGACGCATTGCTTTCAGAAGGCTGCATGATAACATGGTAAAATATTTGTTTTGTACCACCACAGGGTTTTAACAAAATGTAATATCAACAATGTTTATGAGGTAGATATTTTATCTTGTATAGATTGTATGTATTGAAAGAGAGTATATACACATATTTTATGCAACGTTATTTATAGTTATTTGGATTTGCGAGCTCAATAACAAGATAAAAAGCTTAATATTCACCAGGGACGTCATTTCAAGTTTTTCCAGGGGGGGGGGGCACAAAGGGTCCAAACACAATGCAATTACATCGGAAAACATCAAAAGCCACGCCCACTTATAGATAAATACATTGATTTCTCAAAGTCAGGGGGGGGGCAATTGACCACCCCTGCCCCCCTAAATGACGGGCCTGATATTCACCACAGAATAACCGATGCAAAATGACTCATCAATTTTGTCTGACTATGTATTCTTCATTCATTTATTTTATGTTAAAATACATTTAAAAAAAAACAACTGCTCAACAAAAAGGGAAAAAAAAAAAAAAAAACATCGTGAGAGAATATAGAATGTGTTGAAAAATGATACGCAGAACTGAGAGCATACTCATACGAAAAATGTGGGGCTACGTATAAATAGATAAATTTATAGTGGCATAATTTGTATGAGATTTTGCAATAAATAAAACCACCTTTAATGAAGATACAAACAGTAGTTGAACGTGGAACAGATTTCCGTCAGCTTTTGTGTAAGAAATAAGGCTGCCTCTCATAGAGATGCAAATGTCAACTCTACCTCACGGGATTCATGTTGCTTACGGATAAGAAATGATAGGTCCACTTCTCGTGGCGATGCACACACGCACACTTCAAGGTCAAGTGTACCTCCCACTACACGTGGTTTAACTGGTTGAATGGGGCCCTTGTTTTTTTTTTTTTAATCTAGACCTGGAGTTGAGCAACCTCAGTTTGCTCGACTCTGTTTTTATGGTTTAGGGGTTTTTAACCCTCGTGGGTCCCTCCCATTTCAGTTACACTCAAGATCCTTGGGGTCATAAATGACCCTAATGCTTCCTTTAATTAATTTATTATGATTATTGAATGTTACATGCATTATTTAAGTTCACACACTTTTTAATGCTAGAAAAATAAAATAAAAAAAATCAATCAAAGTAAAATTTAGTTTATGCATTAAAAATTAAAATTTTAGAGCTAAACTTACAATAACTGTAGATTTATTTACAACTGTTACAGACCTGAAAAAACATGATTTTTTGCAAGTGAATGTCAAACACTTATGACATTTTTCGATGCATTTTCTGTCCAGTTTTTTTGGACAAAAGTTGCAGCGTCCTCTTTTTTTTTTGGCATTCTGGGGAAGTGACCCCAAGAGTCTTGTGTGCAAAAAATGCAATTCGGGAAAAATAAAACACAATAATAGCATTATTTTTAATTGAAAACTAGAAGAATAAAAACCACTAAATGCCATTAAAAACAAATGGTTGATTAACAAGATATATCAAACAGAAATTGCATTGGGGTCACATATGACCCCAAGGAACCCACGAGGGTTAAGTTAGGGTTTCTTTGTTTTTTTTTCTTTCTATCTTTTATACCCAAAACCATCGCAATACATTATTTGATATTTAGATGTTTTCTGAGGCAGTCAGTTGGGCTTATGTTCGCTCCAAGTTAGTATCGGCCGTTGATGCAGATGGATAAATTTTTCAACTGGCGGCGACTTATTGATCGAGGCCTAATATTATGTATCTAACCTTACTTTGTGCAGATTCATTTAGTGTACGGATAAGAAATGCGATCTCCTTTCACGACGGTGCAAACACAGCACTACAAGGTATAGATTCATTTAGCTTAGGGAAAAGAAATAGTACCGCCTTTCATGCTGTTGCCACAGCTCAGGAAGCCTATATTGTATTCACGATTAATTTAGCGTAGGGATAAGGAAGGGAACCACCACTCGCTGTGCCATAAACAGTAATCCTACATAGTTCAGATTTATTTAGTTATGGGTAAGAAATACTTTCGTCTATAGTGGCGAACAAGACAACTATCTTACATGGTACAGATACATTTAAAAAACTGTTGATGTTTTGAGAGCCGTGTGAAGCCCGTATGCTTTCAACCTACTCCCATTTACTTCTTTTATTGGAAACGGAAGATATAAGACGTGTTGCACATATTGAAGATCATTGTAACAACTCAAATCGAACAATGCGGGTAAAGATAAGGATTTTATACTGTAAAATCAATAAAGAAATCTGTACCTCAGAACCAGAACGACGTAAGTCTAAAATGGCGATTTTCACTTTATTACTGCACCAAATGCAGAATCTTATTCCGCATCGACCCACGAGAACGTTACTCTATAAAAGAAATACCTTATAATTACTAAGCACCATTAAAAGGGCGCGAGTCCCATCCTGTGCATGCACCGGACAATAGTTTCCGCTCTCTCCTGAAAAGTTGCGAAAATGGACTTACGTTAGTCTGGTTCTGGGTTACAGTAATGATGCAGTCATTTAAAAATTCTTTAACCCTTTAAGCGGTCAATTATTTTACCAGAAATGCTTCCAAAAAAGGCATATTTTTTTTTATTGCATATAGTTAAGTACCATACTTAACAGAATAAGAATATTAGGATGTTTTAAATTTTTTCTTTCGTTTTTAATGCTTCTTCGTTTTTACGGTAGACAACATAGGAGTTCCACACAGCAATGTCGAAAATATGGAAAAAAAATCTTTCTGTAACCTTTTTTGGACGTAAAGAATTTTATTTAGATGGACAAGCCACACTATCTGCTGAAAAATAATACTACTAAATAGTCTCTTTCAATAATGAAAAATTCGGCCAAATCAGAAAAGGAAATCAGAAAATATCGATGCCCGTACGCCGTACGGGCAAACCAGATGAGGCCAATTTCGGGCAGCACGTACGCTGTACGGGCAAACCGCTTAAAGGGTTAAGGACGATCAGATCAGTTATGCCTGGTGGGGCAGAGCAATTTGATAATTTGGTTTTTAAATAAAAACAATTACGTAGAGATGCATGTTTTATTCCTTAAACACCATTAAGAACAACGATGAAAATTTAGATTAATTCAGTGTCAAAGATAGAGGCGCATTTGTAAAGTTTGTTGCGAACGTCTAGTCTCGAAACACGGGTTAGCAATTCTTTTTGCTAAATATACATCTTCGTCTAATTTCTTACTTTTTAGCCTACTTTCCCGTTAAAATTAAAAGAAAGACGAAAAAAGTATTAAAAGTAGCTTAATGCATCTAAAAAATATCGCCAAGTCCAAAAAATATCGCCAAGTTAAAAAATATCGCCAAGTCCAAAAAATATCGCCAAGTTAAAAAAATAAAAAGGTAAAATGAAAATCGAAAAATTAAAAATTTGAAAGTAGGGTATTGAGATGGGGAATTTGTGTGTCGGTCGGTCTCGTCGGTCGGTCGTCTGTCTGTCTGTCCCCCCCTAATAACTTTTGAATGAACATTCCGATTTGGACAAACTTTTTTTTGTTGGAAAGATCTCGGCGAGTACAGCTCATTCCCATATTTGATTTTTCGATTTGAACAATTTTTGGTTCAACTTTGAACCGTTCAAATAACCTGTCCCGCGATGCTAACTTTTGAGTGAACAGTCCGATTTGAACAAACTTTTTTTTGTTCGAAAGATCTTTTCAAGGATACTTCATTCCCGTATCTACATTTTCGATTTGAACAATTTTTCGTTCAACATTGAACCGTTCAAACAAGCTGTCACCCCTAATAACTTTTGAATGAACAGTCCGATTTAAACAAACTTTTTTTTGTTCGAAGCATCTCGGCAAGGATACTTTATTACCGTATTTAAATTTTCAATTTGAGCATTTTTGGTTCAACATTGAACCGTTCAAGCAACCTTTCTCCACCTAATAACTTTTGAGTGAACCGTCCGAATGGAATAAACTTTTTTTTGTTCGAAAGATCTCGGCGAGTACAGCTCATTCCCATATTTGATTTTTCGATTTGAACAATTTTTCGTTCAATATTGAACCGTTCAGAAAAAAAATTAACATTAGCGTCTACGGGGAATTTAAGTTGAATGTTGATCCTGAACTTAAAGTCGGATCTCCTTCAAACTAACTTTGTAAGAAAATGGTTTTGATAAGTAATGTTTGTAAAGTACTTTTCTGAGAATTCTTCTGTGAGGACTCTGATTCCGACTCCGACTCCGCAAACATGGCGGAAATGCAGGCTCAGAAAAAAAATGACTGACTGTGCAGACGATTTTTTGTTTATTTATTCATTTGTTTTATTTTATTTATTATTATTATTTTTTTTTGGCAGACGATTTTTTTTGTAACAAAACAAAACGAGAAAATTTTATTCTTTATTTATATTTAACAACTGGCAACGGATTAAAAGTGAAATTCGAGACATTTTATTAACGGACGAGTTTTTTTTTCTTTCTTTGATAAAATGTGTTTTGATGCTCTTTGTACTTTTATTTATTTATTTATTTATTTTATTATTATTTATTATTTTTTTTTTTTTTTTTGAAAACGATGGAGGATTTTTTCTACGGAGGAACTGTAACAGTTACACTCTTTAAAAGGTGCGACAAAACTTTATTTATTCGTTAATTACTTTTTACGTGTCTATTTCATCTGATGAGAGGGGTATATTTTGCTTTTCGAAATCAGCTCTAAGTGCTAAAAAGGTATGTTTGACATAATTTTCAGTCTCAGATAATCAAGAGAATAATGATCAGATGCGAGGATGTCGATGTACGGGAAAGTAGGCTCGTTTAGTTCTTGACAGAACTTCTTGTTTTATTGAAAGTTTTAACAGAATAATTATTAAAAAATTGCATATTTGATGATATTTTTAACTAGTATGATTCTTTAAAAAGCTGAAAGAACATTTCAATGATATTTATGTTTTTCAAATAAACTTTTTCTTTTCGGACTTCCTTCCCCATTCCGCATCTGGTTCTCTCACTGATTTTCAAAAATTAAAAAGAAAGTATCTCTGGCAAATGTTACTGTTCTTTTCAGAAAAAAAACAAACAAAAATGAAGATTTCTTTTGTATATTAAGAAATAAAAGTCATATCCCATTTTTATTCAAAGCATGTGTTTAAGAAACGAAGTTGCTTTTAGGCAGTAACTTTCTTTCACGAAACATGTCGAGCGTTAAACTTTGTCTTACAGCAATGCTTTGCTAGAAGCTTACGTAAAACATTTCATTTCATGGAATTTATTCGAACTGAGTCAGTATAATAAACTTTTCTTCTGACGTCCTCTGTCTTCTGCAAATCTATGAATAAGACTTCCACGCAAGTTTATTTAAATGCAGAAAATTTTATTTTCCTGTTTTGCAGAATGTATAATTTGCTTCTTCTATATAGAAGCTCTTTTTTGATACAGTTTGTTAAAAAAATGCCTTTCTTTGATTTTTTGCTGCACTTAATATATTTTATCATTTGCAAGAAGAAAAGAGATGGAAACAAACTAAAACGGTAAATTTCAGGAATTAGTTTCAGACTCGTCATTTTCTGTGTGTGGGGGGGGGGGGGGTATGCACTAAAAACAACAATCATAGACTCAAGTCTAATAATTTTATGTCCCTAAAAAATGGAGGGAGAGATAAATCAGTGGCATCTTTCGGATGCCTCAGATGACGGCATTAATATCTTTGCTTAGCTTATCTGCTGATTCTGACCGTGATTTTCTACAAGTAAAAATAATTTCTTTTTGAGTTTCATATAAAACACTTCTCATGTTGTTGTTTTATTTATCTGATTTTTGAGCAATTACTTTGGTTTGATAACGTTTTTGAAAAATTGTAGAAAGAATGGAAGCCGAAATTCTTTCCAGAAATTTCTACCTTAAAAGACTTTCCCAAGACTTTTATCTACTAAAGCAGAAGACTAAAAGATAAAAGTAAGCTTATCCGTCTAAGAGAACATTTTTTCTTAGAGTAGTACACTCCTTGCGTTCTGAAATAGTTGCAAGAGTTGAATACTTTTGTACTGATTTTTGGTACTGATTATTTTGACATTAATAATGCAAATGTAGGACTAAAGCTTAAAATCCTACAATGAGTTTAGATTATATATTCTCGGAAATTTGGAACAAAACTAACCGCTAAAAAAAAGTCAATCAAAAGTGACAAAACCCATAGCAGGGTCAAACTCGCGATCTTCGAGTTCCTAGCGCATCACTCTACCCAGCTGCACCACTGCATCTTAGTTTCCTGATTCTATTCGTTGAAGTATTCCCAAGTAGCACACTTCGTTTTTTAAAGGTTGTAAAATGGCTATTAACATTATAACAACAGCTTAAAAACGTTTATAAAACGTTTAAAGGATATTTGTGCTACCTGGGTTGTGTAACAAAAAAATTAAAAAAAAAAAAAAAAAAAAACACAGAAAAAAAAAGTTTTTTGACAAAAAAAAAAGTACTTACGTGTTTCCTTTTAAGGAGGTAGTATATCCGTTCCCGAAGTACTTCTATAGCTTTTCTCATGGTACTTGCAAGGATAGTTTTAATCTAAACTCCAGAAGATGGTGCATTTTATTTATGCTCTGCTGAAACAAACCATATAAAAAGCAAACATTGAACCAAGCGATTTTCTTTATGGAAAAGGATGTAAACTAAAACTTTTTGTCCTACTAGCTGTGTTTATAGAAGAAATTGGCTTTGTATGAAACTAATAATAATAAGTTTTAAGGTAGCGCATTGAAATTTCGTTTAGTATCATGTTGATCAATATTTAGAAAAAATGTTGCTTACCATCTGAGAATAAATAAGATAAAGTTACATTGAAGGATAAAAGGAAAATTGTTTTCATAAAAAATATTTTACCAAGTTTTTAGTTTAGTTAATTTTTTTGACGATTTGATGGAATATACAATCGCCAAATCGGAGGAATGGACGATTTGAGAGTGGATCAAATTTTCGTCAATGGTCGACACGATAATCTATAAATTGAAGGGTAAATCGTAGATTTTGAAAAGACATAGATTTGAATTGATAAAGAAATGAGGAATTTCTGGCTTGGTAAACTGAAAACAGGCAGGAGAAATAATATAAGATTTGGTGAACAGAGAAAAAAGAACTGAAGCTAAGCTCCTTTGAGCTCCCACGCAAATTAAACCAAAGTTGAACAAGTGCCCATACGTTTGATATAATATCATTTTTTGAATCTCAACCCTCTTGGCGACTGAACCACGTCCACCCACTGTTCAAATTCATTGACCAGCTCGAGTATATTCTGCCAAATCGTCAAAAAATCCAAGAAAACAACAACTAAAAACTTGTTAAAATATTTTCTATGAAAACAATTTTTCTTTTACGTAACGTAATTCTTTCCATCTTAGTTATTCTAAGATGGGATACATAATTTTTCTAAACATTGATTAAAATGATGCAAAAATAAATTTTAATGCACCACCTTAAAATTTATTATTATCAACTTCATATAAAGTACATTTCTTCTCTGAACACAGCTTTTAGGACAAAAAGTTTTAGTTTATATCCTTTTCCATAAAAGAAAATCGCTTGCTACAATGTTTGCGTTTTATATGAATTGTTTCAGTCGAGCATACGTAAAATGTTCTATCTTCTAGAGTTTAGAGTAAAACTATCGTTACAAGTACCGTGAGAAAAGCTATAGAAGCACTTCAGGGAACGGATATACTACCTCCTTAAAAGAAAGCACGTAAGTACTCGAGCCTACCGTATGCTATTGAAGCTTCCATTTTTAAAAAGTAGTTTAGAAGAAAAATGCTCTTTTAGCAAACTACTTTGGATTGGAGGAAGTATTTACTTGCTTCTAAGAGTTTTTTTTTCGGTAAACTATTTATATAACTTTTTAAAGATGCGTTTCGATGGTAATTTTTGAAAGTTTATTACTTGAATTTTATAGTCTTCTGTTAAATGAAGGGTTGTTTCATGATGGTGTTTAGACAATTTTTTTCTTTCTTGAGAAAAATGCAATTTTCTTATTCAATATTGAATTTAAGAAAAATATAATTTTCTTCAATACAAGACTATATGGTCAATAAAAATCCTGACAGTATAGGATTATTAAAATATAAAAAAATAAAAATGACCCCTTTTCAAACAAAACTATGATTTACGCCCTTCTTTAGCGGACAAATAATGATATGAAATAACTTATTTCCATTTGAAAGGAATTCAAGATTTTTTTCGTGTAAATACAGTATGAATTACAGTATTTTAGATATACAATTTTGTAAGGTAGTTAGCTACCTCAAAACTTAGTTTAAATTCTATTTCTTCATCGCTACGAATATTTTCTCTTATGTTTGCCGTTAGGTGTCATTGTAAAATAGTTTGTAAAAAGAAAAACGTTCATGAAATTTTTAGTCCCAAAGTTTGTAATGATGAGAAAACATATTTTTTTTTTTTTTTTTTGCTTGATTCATGTTACTTTTAGGCTTTATTTTAGAAGGAGAGCAAGAATTTTTCTCACGAGTTTTCAGCTGTACAATCGTATAGTTAAATGAAGTATGATCTTCATTTCATTTTTAAAGCTAGTTATAACTTGATTTCTACATCTATAATTTGACAAAAGTATTCTTAAAGAAAAATCACTATAAAGTGGACAGTAGTTATAAACTTCTTTCATCAGATAAAGTTGTATAAAAAGTATTCAAAATAATATAATCAAATAAATTAATAAATAAAAAAAGAGAAAGAAAATAAACAATGAAAAAACAAAAGTAATATCATTTCTTAACAATATGGCGCCAGAAGTTTAAGTAACTTTTTGCTAGTTACGTTGTTTGTTTTGTCAAAGATCATATTTTATAGCAGTTTTTCAATTTAGATAACAGAAAAGAGGGAAATGATTCAATCTTTACAGTATCTCCGAGGAAAAATATGTAATTTTGAGTCAGATCTAATATGCATACAAATTCTTTTTTACTATTACATAACAAGATATCTTAAAGTTGTATCTTGCGTTTGCCCGCAAAGATAAAATCTAAGCGAAAGCAATTCTCCAAATTGTTCTTCCTTAAAAATGATTTATGAATGGGAAGTAAAGCATTAAAAATGAATATTATACGCATAAAAATGAAACAAACATCTGATGCCCGTTCAGATTAGTTGTTTTTAATATTTTCTACATTGATTAAAATTTATAGAATTTGGGCTAAATTTTTCTGTAAACTGACACAGTGCAAAAGGGTTTATTTGTTAAAAAAAAAAAAAAACTTAAATTTTGTGTAAATTTTCTCGTGTATTTTTCTTATTTCATATTTTCAAAACCTAGTTCAAAACAGAAGGTTTAGTTAGCAGGAAATATGCACTGCTGAAAAAAGTATAGGAGCAAAAAAAAAAAAAAAAAAAATGGAGGAAACAGTTGCGCAATCGCCTTACATAAAATGAAGAAAAAGATGAGTAAAAAATAATTGCATAAAAGCTAAAACTTTTTTAAAAGGCAGAAAGAGCATAAATTGTTCTTCAAATCAACAATTAGTCCAGTCAATGAGTGCGCAAAATAGGGGTGTAGAGTGCAGAGGATATGCGAGAGTATTTGACTTCAGACTATTGTTAGGGGTAGTTAATAAGCAAACATACTGAAAGTCCTCGACCCGGGGGGGGGGTAAGCTAAAGGTGGGAGGGAGGGGAAAGCAAATTTTGGGTTTCTCGAAAAATCGCGGAAAAGGTGGAAAAAATGGGTTCAAAACAAAAATTCAAACTAAGTAAACTTCCTATAACAGTGTTCTACACATATTTGTTGATTTTTCAATAATTTTCTGGGTGTATGTTGTGAAAAATTTTTCGGAAAAACTCGCTATTTTTGTCAAACATTTACGCCTAGTGTCTTCCAAGGTCATTTTATCTCATAAATGTCGCTAAAAAAGTTTTAGAGCTTTAAATTTCCTTTCATTTGATACGCTACTTTGCTACATTTTATTAAACCACTTGAAAGTCATAGAGTTTTAAACACGCGACTTCATGCTAAAAATACAGTATTTGCCATTCACAAAAATCAAACTGACGCGAAAAGGGATCGCGCGCTTCCTCTTTTATCAATGGACTCGACAATTCTGATTGGCAATGAAGAAGTTGTTTTATAGATTACTGCAACACAAATGATGTCACGCTTCAAAGGGGACCCGCCTCCCCTAATTCTGGGGGTTCAGTTAGTGAAATTAGACTTTGTGGCAAGGGGGAGGGAAAGAGTAAAAATAAGTTCGACGCCTAGCATTTTTTAATAAAAATATGTTTATAAAAAGTAGCTTTAGGAAAGTACTCATATGACAAAGGTAAAGGAGCGTCCAAAATGTGCTGATAAAAGTGTGACATCATTAATGGACGGACCCACAGAGAAATCGGACGGAAATTTAGAATTACGTATAGGCAGTGCGAATTAACGGACTGAGGAAGTCAGCACTCTACATACTTGCAATGCCCCACCTAGTCGTTCATTCCATCCATAGACTGTGGGATTTCTGCCACCAGCTCGTTTACTTCCCATTCCATGCTGACGAGTGCTAAAAAGTCAGAAACTGCAGTCAGTGGATGGAATAAACGAGTTGGTGGTGTATCGCATGTTTCTGCCTCAGCCCTGGCTTTGGGGCGGTTACTTATTGCTTTATATTGTATATACGATTTAAGGAAATTGATAACAACATTGATTTAATTAAAGTTGACTTTGTTGTTAATGAGGATACCTAGTCCACAAAACCCTTTACAAAACCATTGGCGATGGTTACGTTAAATTTCTGAAGACCCCAAAAAATCAGCGTAAACGTTCCCCAATCTACTCTATGAATGTCTTATTTAACATTATTTTTTTATGTAAGTACGTACGTAATTTCGTAAAAACTATGTGCTCACCTAATTTTTTCGAGCAGTGCAGTTTGAAATTCTGTTTTTTTTGCAGTGCCACCTAGAAAAATTCAAATTATGTTTAATTGCACTTCAAAGTTTCATACTGCAGATGATATACTTTTGGTTTGTTTTGAGTGCCATTTTATTTTCAAAAGAAAGTTAAAATATTTGTTTGCATCATAAAACTGATTTGTGTACGCTTCATAATTTTAATATTAATGCACAAAACTCATTTTTTACCCCTTTGCATTTCAAATATTTTCGTATGGTAACTGCAATAAACAATATGCTCCCATTCTGCACTAAATAGCACGCTTTATATTTAGTTCCAAATCATCCTTTTCGACATGATATTCGACGCATAACTCTTCAGGTCTTTATTTCTGCGTCAGCTTTCAGGCATAAATCCTTTTTGGAAAAGCTATCGTAATATTAAATCATTTTTAGTGCCGGTATCAGATACCAAGAGGCAGAGGAAGAAGAATTTTGTTTCACATGGGGGGAAGGAGGAGGGAGCAATACAATGTAGCTGATGATCTGTTATTCATTTATTTATGTGTTTTTGTTATCGGAAAAAAATGTTATGTGTCAGATGAATGAAGTAGTTTTATTGTTCACATAACAAATACGCCGATTACTAAATGTTTCCTTTTGTATTTCTGAGAAAAATCAGTATTTTTTTTTCTAAGTGTTTATCTTGTAATCGCCCGTTATTCAAACGATTTTTACTGACTGAATTTTTCTAACTGGAAATTGTAGTTGTAGTTGGACTGATTCCCATTTCATTTTTTTTTCTGAAAGAGCATGGTCAAAAACATGGGGTTAAATATTTTTTTTCTTAATTTTGACTTATTCGTTTTCTTAAAATAAAAGACGTTCAGCAGCTTATTCATTTTGACTCTTGACGTCACAAATGAACAAGTTGGTCTCAGCAAAGCACCTTTGTAGACGACCCGGCATTTTGGATCAGAGCTTACATTGCTGCATAGCTAGGGTTGCTAGAGATCCAAAATGGCTGGTGTGTTCGCCTGGCTTTTCACCAAAGTATCTTCGTTTGCGATGTCATACAAGACCTCACTTTGCTTTAGAAATCGGACATTTAAAAAAATAATACATAAATAAATAAACTGCTGGGAAAATGAAAGCATTTTCTGACCACATATTATTGTACAATCATGTTATGTGCACAATTACATACGTAACTGGTATTAAGATTGAGTATATGTATGCAAGCTTCAAAATTACAATGACCATTAAGGGACTGAACAAAAGAATTAGATTAAGCACTTACAATTAAGCATTAGAATTAGATTAAGCATTATTACGTTAAAACTAAAAATGTTCTGTCGGTACAATTTCAAAGTAGTTTTAAGTAGACGTTTTTGTTTAATTTTAAGTAATAATTATTAAAAATGTTATCATTATCGCATAAATTAGTCTCTGAGTTTGAAGAAGCAACCAGTCTCAAGAACTACTCGAAGAATTTCTCGTTCTTGCAATTCGATGAGAACCACTTTTTAGGCTGCTGTACCGTTAAAAAAGGAAACACTAAAAGTTGACTTGAAAATATATTAAGAAAAAAGTATCTTCTGTTAACAAGCAGCAGGCAAGCATTTAGAAGTTTACATCTGCCACTTAACCCAATTTTGCGGATTTTTGAGAATTCACTAAAGCGTATTGGTTGTTTGATCCTTACGAAAAGAACACTAAATTTTCGAGTGCAACTCGAGCTACTTTATTTTTATATGCTTTTCATTTTTCAAAAGGGGAACACTTGCTTATTTTTCTTTTTACCTTCTATGATGTTTTTTCAGAAACTTTCCTTTTCTTTTTTTCAAAAAAGAAAAAAGCTTTCATTGTAAATTGCAAATAATAATCTCACAAACAGATTTCTTTCAGTGAATTAAATGCTAATCACAGAGATTTCGAATTAGTTAAAAAACATTAATTTATTAGGATTTTTGCGAGGTTTCTTTCTTCCTAATATGTTTCATACATAAAATATTCATTGAAACAAAATTCAAAATTGATATAGATGTACCCTGTATCAGATTATTCTACGGGTTCCCGAGCCCTGGGCACCTAATTTCTACGAGGCAGGAAATTTTTTATAAAATATTCGTGGAACTGTTTTTTAGTTTTCTGGAAATTTTTCATTTTCAAAATGTGTCCCTTTTCAAGTACTACTAGGTACTTATAAGGCCCCTATATAAACGAGCCGACGCATCAAGATTAAGTTTGACCACTTTGGATCCAGCGCGTATTTGGCGAGTTATCGCTTTTTGGTAACTTTTCGCGTGAATTTAACAAAGCTTGGCAATGTCCCGAAACTTTGCTCTGGTAAACCTAGCTCCGAAACAATGAAAAATGAAAGTAAAAGTATATGAGTTGGATCCAAAGTGGTCAAACTTAAGCTTGATGCGTCGACCTGTCTATATAGCGGCTCTAGGGTCCATCTGATATCGTTAATGTCCGAAATTTGGTTACACTGCAAAAAAAAAATGAACTGTTGTTTTTACGGTATAATACTGGCAACAGAGGTTCCAGATTAAAACTGCAAAATTCACAGTCAGAAATTATAAAATTGCTAAATTTACAGTTTATTACTGTGCATTTTACAGTTTTAATCTGGAATCTCTGCTACCAGTATTATATTGTAAAAACAACAGTTCATTTTTGTAGTGTACATCGTGTTTTTTTTTTCCTTCCAAGTATAGTCATAGGGCTTTTTTATGCGCGAGTGACAAAATACGGTTCTTCAGTATGGTAAGATCTTCTAAGGGGTGAAATAGTACCAGTTGAGGCGGAGAGGTTATAAAATCGCCGAAGAAGTGCTGAGAATAGCTACCTGATTTCAGCCGATAAACACTACACTGCAAAAATAAGTATTCTATTCTTTTTACAATATAATACTGGCAGCAGAGGTTAGAGTTTAAAATTGTAAAAGCCTAGTAATAAACTGTAAAACTAGCTATTTTACAGTTTATTATCAGTGCGACTAAACTGTAAAACTAGCTATTTTACAGTTTATTACCGTAAAATTAGAAACATCACCATAAATTAGATGTATTATATTGTAAAAACAACAATATGATACTGGTAGCAGAAATACCTGTTTAAAACTAAAATACCCAATAATAAACTGCAAAACTAGTAATTTTACACTTTATTACTGTAAACTAGTAATTTTCAAGTCTACTGCAGTAAAATTTGCAGTTTTACAGATTATTACTGTCAAATTAGCTGTATTTTACTGTAAAAACAACATCTTTTTTTACAGTGTAACTGAATGCGTACATCACCACATTATTGGTAGGGGATAAATACACCTGTAAAAAGTGTTGAACGGCAAGCTATGTAATTGCTCTTTTCAAGCAGTACGTAATACCTTCAATGAGGATAAATGTAGAGGAAGAGTGGGGGGAGATATTGTCACTAATTTGAAATTATTTCATCATTCAACAAGTTGAGCTATATTGATAGATTAGTGGTAGTGTGCAAGAACTGTATTTGTGTGTTTAGTGTACCCAGTAATTAACAATGTGAGATATCTATTATATCATCTAATACTTCTTTTTCTTTTCATATTTTATGCACTATATTAAGTAATGCGAAATTATTGGCGAGTAAAGGCTGTTGTTTCATTCTAGAAGCTCTAATAATGTTAAAAACCTGTTTGAAAGGTTGTAAGTAAGTTTTATACGCTCTAACTAGGAAAATATTTGATTTTCTAACAACGAATCCTACTTCGCGAAAATTCAGATACCGCGGTGGAGTCTGAAACGCATTAACCGCGATAAACGAGGGTTGACTGTATATTTTTCTTCTTCTGCGAGGAAGATAATCCAAATCGTTGGATTCTATATGAATCCTTAGATAAAATTCTATAGAAACTTTAAATTCCTTATTTATATTTTATAATGTAAATTAAAGTTCACATTTTCAAGCAGATTTTATTTAGAATCCGAAATCGTTCTCAATTTTATATCAGGAACTCTAGTCTTGCACGAAATATAATGGTTGTGCAATCCATCATACATGAATGACGTCATATGTGCGTATGTGTAGATCAAGACATTGTAGAGGGAATAGATGCATATAGATTCAGAGGTAGTACGTATAGGGGAGGGGGGTTCCTAGTCTCACGTCCTTCCTCAAAATTGAACTAAGAAGCTTTAGGGATGACTGAACTTTTTTCTTCGTGGTCTGACAATCCTGTTTGAAGATTGAAAAAAAAAAAAAAAAAACTGAACGGAAAGAATAAATTTATGTGCTTTTTCGAGTGATGGTTCTATTCTTTGGTCAGTTGATTTTTGAAACATCTACTTTGAATAAATCTTGATTGCGACTACAAGACAGGTTTTAAAAACTTATTTTAAAAGTAACTATGGTAAAATGTAAGAAAATACGAATAGCGTTTTCTGTAACAAATTTCGAAGTCTGTTCTATTGCATCAATACTGCTTCGAGAATTTTCAAGTGTACTTTTTTTTTTAATTTTTCAGAGGAAACATAGACTAAATCAAAGAATATTCTTTGTACTTTTCAAACAAAAAAAAACCTAATTCTTCTTATCCTAAACTACGTTGTAAAATACAGTGAACGCCGCTTTATGTGATCACGGTTAATGTTATCAGGCGTTTAATGTTATCAGAATCGCCGAGCTCCGTCCGGTTGTGCATAAGCACATTACAAAAAACATCGTTTTTTTGTAATCAAAACTTCGTTTAATGTTGTCAACTGTAAAAAATATTTTTCCTTAAAACAACGACAAAAAAAAAAAAAAAAAACACTGTATCTCTTGTGTTTGTTTTCAAAATATTTTCTGCAATCCAGTGTGAAAAACACATTCATTTCCCCACGTGATCAAGGAATTACTCAACCCACGAAGACATATTATAGTCAGGGAATACATTTGAGACTAATTGAAAATATCGAAGACTCAAAAGTTTAGTATAAATGCCTTAGTCGTTAAAAAAGTATTTAGAAGCCGTAGTAACTATGTTCATTTGACATGAAAAACATAACAGATTATCACCATTATGAACAGATTATCACCATTATGAACAGATATCCCTATTAAACTTTTATCGGTATATTCAATCAGTTATTGTTATCAAATCCCTTGCGTCCAAATGTGATCACTTTAAGCGGCATCTATTGTACATGTAAACTAAGTTTTCAATGGTTGTAAGTTCAAAAGTATTACATAAATGGCTCTTGCACGTTTGAGATTAAGTTTTCCTCTGAGTGCATTCTATAGTACTCAAACAGAGCATGAAACT
Organism: Uloborus plumipes; assembly: GCA_038373865.1. Classification (NCBI taxonomy): domain Eukaryota; kingdom Metazoa; phylum Arthropoda; class Arachnida; order Araneae; family Uloboridae; genus Uloborus; species Uloborus plumipes. The sequence goes on from JAXGGA010004544.1 coordinate 27,126, forward strand.
TAGTTTTTGGTTATTATAAAATTCAGTTTTCATAACATAACGCCATTCGAGTTTGATTCTACTCAAAAGTGTCAGGAAAATAAAAATACCCTTAAATCAACGACTAATTGGTTTTTGTTGCATAATAAAAATATTCATTACATTTGACATCTGATACCCTGAAATCTCCTGTACCTATCGTTTGCACGGTTTATCAGTTTTAAATACTTGGGCGAGCCTAAGCAGCTGGGACCCTCGGGACATTATATTAAAAAACAAAATATCACAATACAGAGCATTGCAACTTAAAAATACATAAACTTCACTACTGTGTTCGGTACAAAATAATTTTGATACACACTTGGCAGATACAGGTGCAATGTAAAAGATACACAGTGAATAGTGAGTACACGATTATGAAAGAAATGTTGCGAAGGACAGGGCCGGACTGGACCCCTTAAAAGGGCGCAGACCTTGGAACTTCAGAGGGGCGCACGATATATTCATGAGCCCATTGTAGATGCATACAATGTGGGGGGGGGGGGGAATATGTTGTCATTCAAGAAGATGTTCGAAATTTTATCTTACATTGTTCTTTTCGTAAGGTGAATAGTTAGGGAAGGTGTCCTTCATAAAAGATGTTTTTTTTTTAATTCAAGACTTAATGTGATTTTCATAGCAATATAAATGCATTTATTAACTCATAGAATTTTATGCATATTTAAAGAATACCCCAGCTTTAGTTGCGTCATACTTCAAAGCATTAAGAACAAAAAAATTTGCAGTACAAATAAATTTCATAGTATGACATAAACTGAGAATTATGGAAATTCAAACCCTAATATGACGTGGCAGTTGGCTATTTACAAATTATTAACATTTTTATTTAATGTTTTCTAACATTCAAAATAAAAAATAAACAATGAAATTGCATCAATGTATAGGATGGAAATACTAAAAAATTTTCAACATTATTCACAGATCGAAATAGCAACGAAGTAATGAACAGGGCCGTCGACAGGTTTCATGGGCCCCTATGCAACTTTTTGTGGGTCCCCCTCCCTCAAACCTTTACTTAAACTTCCTACTATTATTTTCATATAAATAGCGTAAATTTTATCAAAGGATAAACTGAAATTTTATATGTTTAACTGAAAGTTTCCGTAATCAAAGACAAGAAAGAAAAGATTTGCGATTCTTTTTTTTAACGGAGTTTTCAACTTTTAGGGCCGAAGCTGCAACCAAAGATTCGGTAGCTGGTCGCAGCATAACATATACACGCCTTGAATTTTAGGAGTGCAGGCGGAGCCTTTGCCCCCCCCCCCCCCTAGATTTTTCGTAAGAGAAAAATTCGCTCTTATTTTTCCGATAAATTGTAGATACAATTCATTCAACATTTTAAAAAACTTTTGTGTGTCTTTTTCGCAGATAAGTGATAACAGCCCCCGTGTTTTTCTCGTTTTTTAATAATCCCGCTGTTTTCTTTTCTTTTGGATCGATCTAATAGCGGGATGGATATAAGAATGTTGCAATGACCTCTTTTTAAATGGGGTGTAAAGTAGACTAGTCCCAATTTCAGGGGTCCGGGGGATTGTCCCCCGGGAGAAATTTTGAAAAATAGATACAAAATTCGGCATTTTGAAGCCTTATATGAAGTAATTAGACGGAAAAATATGAGAAAAAAAGAGGCAAACAAAGACCCTCCAAAAGACTAGAAATAAGAGCAAGAGAGAAGAGAGAACGGAGAAAAAATACTATATCTGAAAAATTGCTGAAATATAGGCATATTTCACAAAGCTATTTTTGGAGAGAAAACTAACAATTTCATGTGATCTTATGGTTAAGAATACTTCCTTTGACCCTAGTGATCGAACTTGAAATCTAATATGGGAAGAACTTTTTCCAAAAAAAAAAAAAAAAAGAGTAAAAAGGCAAAGGGGGAAAAAAAGTCTTGCAAAACACACTCATTAAAAGTTATAAACACATAGTTAAAGCAAAAAACGCAAACAAAGATATATATTAAAATTGTAGCTAAAAATGATAACAAAAAACAACAACCAAAACATGAATTGTCTCTTTATTTTTTGCAGAAAGCGGCAGAAAAAAATCTTTAAAATTATTCCTTACTTTTGAAATTTAATGAATTATTGAAGACGTTTTGTGGTCACAAAAAATACATTTGAAAAATAATACATATGATCATCTAACCAAAATTCAATAATTTACAAGTTTTTTTGGTCCAGAAGATGAGTCATGTCTTAAATATTCACTATTGATACCAATGGTATAATGATCTTAAATTGACCCACAAAAGTTGTACATGAAATAAGTGTTCCACCAATTACTTTAATCTCTCTGCTCAATACTAAGAAGTCATTCGTTCTCACCGTTGTCACAGACGGCAAAAAAATGTCTTTTTTTTGGGGGGGGGGAATTCTCAATTAAGCAAATAAAATTTCGAGTTTGTTCAAATGAAAAAATACAAGCATGCACACATCCCTACATCCCATAAAAAGAAACATTGGGCATCTTTCATTTATTTTTTTAATTGCAAGATTGCAATACTCTTTTGCCGAATCGTCAGGTAAAATTTGGGATTTTTTTTGGAAACTCCTAGTGATTTCCTATCGGAGTACCTCTGACGCTTCTACGTAATACTTTGAAAGAATTTTAATGAAACCGATTTTTAAATAATTTTCTGGAAAACTTGACGAATCAATATTTTTTCTATCCCTGTAAGCCAACTCCTCTATCTGTCTTGCCCGTAACACGGCAGCCGAGAGCCAAGGCGAGCGGGCCCCTTGTCACTTCGGTCGCCAGGACTATTCTTAGAGGGCAAATGCCCTCTAAGAATAGTGAAGTTTATACAACTGTTTCCGAACACACACACACGAAGAAAAATGCATGTGGTATGAATTTCAATTTATATTATTATTTTTTGTTAACAAAATATAATATCAAAATACAAGCAAAACTTACCGGAAAGATACGTTTGTGGACTCAACAGAGGACTTTTATGTACGCATAAAGATAAATATAAGTGTTCCTGGTGATATTAAATGTTACTGGTTATAGTAATCTGAAAAATAATCCCAGGAAATGAACCCGAAGACGGCTGGATCAAAAGTGATCGTCTATTTCCAGGACAATTGGCCAGTGATCAAAAGTTCTGCTTCCTTTTTAAAAGGCATGGGAATAGTAAGACGAGTTTTGTTGTTCAGTTGTCTGTGATAAATGATTGCAATAAAAAGCCTGTTTATGGAAATGTGGTAGCACAAACCTTGGATCACCATGAAAAATTTACATAGCCGCCTGCTCTATAGGAACCGACTTGGGTCTATTCAGGGGGAACTACATCAAAGGTAATCAATTGACAGACCAGCAGGGATGAGGGATTATTACCCCTGGAACTTACACAGTGGTTCTGTGATTGACCTCCCACAAAGTTCTCGGAAGAGAGCTCATAAAGGGACAATAGCGGTTTCTTGCTGTAAGATAAAGCCGGCCGAATGTTACTTGCGCCTAGAGAGGAGGAATAGCTTATGATGGTTTTATCAGTAGCAAAGCAAACATATATTAAAAAGAGCTGAAATTGACGATTTTTTTAAAATTAAAATATCTTATCTAACTTTTTTAAGGCATGAAAAATTATGAAAATTATGAACAAACAGTTAAATAATTGTTTCTTAGCACAGGAAAAAAATGTGCGGTGATATTCGGAACGATAATGCTAAATTTTGTGCCTCTTTAGCGTGGCAAAAGAAAAAGAAGTTTTAGTTACAATCTCCCATAGAAATATCCTAGCTGCTTTAATGAATATTTTTAAAACACATAAATCCTTGTTTCTTAACTTCGGAAAAACAAATCTGTCATAATACTCAGAACGATAAGGCTGAATTGAGCGCTCTTTAGCAAGGCTCCCACATGCGGTGTAAGAGTTGCACGACAGCTTACGGCTGGCCTGGGAGGGGGAAGGGTCATATCACAAATGTGACAATTGCTAGGGGCCCCCACGACATAGGGGCCCTGAAAGGAATGTTCATCAATTGCTTACTGTAAGAGCAATAGACAAAAGGGATCCATAATCCCTAAATCCACCACTGTACAACAATGGCTTCAAAAGGACAAAAAAAGGGCATATAATATTGCATTTATAATACATTTGATTTATCATATTAATATCCATTCTCGTGGGTTTTTTCAACATTTAAAACTATCTTCAGATACATCCATGGGCATTTCGAAAGTAGATTGTAGTTGCTACTTTTTGAAAGAAAATAGTTGCAGCAGTAGTTAACTACATTTTTAATGAAGTAATTGTAGTTAACTACAAAAAAATCTGACTACTGATTGAGTGTAATTTAAAATGAAGCAATTTTTTTTACATTTCAAATGTCTGCCTAAACATTAATTAGTTGATAGAGGGTAGAGAGCTGTAGGGACAAGATGGCCCATTACAATATCTAGTCCTGGGGTTCACGGACTGATGTGGGGGCCCTGATATTAAGTAAGCTCGCCTCCCCCAAAAGAGAACGGATATATCAGTCACATACTCATAATAGAGAATAGAAATCAATGAAACAGTACACTGCATTGTGAGAAATGCCTTTAAATTTTCATTGGATAAGCAACTTCGCAATCTCCTCTTAATTAATTTTAGCTTTGAAAAAGCCCTTTCGCAGCTTACTATAGCGTAAGAGGTATAGTAAGTATATACCTGAAAACTTGACTAAGCTCTGTATATAGTATGCAGTTCTTATTATAATCATACAGTACTCTGTACACACATGAAGGACATGTCTTGCACGGCTGTTTTTCTTGGCACATTTGATTTGTAGTAGCACTAGCAGTTAAATCTTCAAAAATTGTTAGCATATAGCAGTAATTTTAAAAAATCTTCCTATTGATCGGGGGGGGGGGCAGAGGAGTTCGTTTTTTAGAAAAAAAAGACATAAAAGACATATTTGTCACGATAACATGAATTTCAGGAGAAGAAATGTTCTAACAAGAGCTACAATTAGGCTGCAGGGCGCTGTAAGCAGCCAGAAGGGCGCAATAAACACACAACGGGACGCTACAAAATATTAACTATTACTCGTACGAGGTGTTTGTTCCTGACTTTAGACAGAAAGAATTCTCAGTTTTTTGTCTATGTTTCAAAATATCTTTTTAAGTTTTTTTGAAATTCACTGTCGCAAAAACGGACCCTAAATGAAATTGTTAGCATACAGCAGCAATTTAAAAAAATCTCCTTATGGACCTGGGGAAAAAAAGAGGAGGGCGTTTTTCAGAGGAAAAAAAACATATTTGCCGCAATAACATGAATTTCATGAGAATCTGTATTCTAACAAGAGCAACAATACGGCTGCAGGGCGCTGTTAACAGTTAGAAGGGCGCAATAAATACACAAGGGGCGCTACAAAGTATTAACTATTACTTGTACGAGGTGTTTGTCCCTGACTTTAGACAGAATGGATTCTTAGTTTTTTGTCTGTGTTTCAAAAGATCTTTTGAAGTTTTTTCAAAATTCACTGTCGCAAAAACGGACCCTAAATGAAATTGTTAGCATACAGCAGTAATTTTTAAAAAATCTTCTTATTGACCTGGAGGGGAAAAAAGGAGTTCGTTTTCCAGAAAAAAAAAAGACATATTTGTCACGATAACATGAATTTCACGAGAAGTATTCTAACAAAAGCTACAATTTTGCTGCAGGGCGCTGTAAGCAGTCAGAAGGGCGCTGTAAAGACACAACGGGGCGCTACAAAATATTAACTATTACTCGTACGAGGTGTTTGTCCCTGACTTTAGACAGAAAGAATTCTCAGTTTTTTGTCTGTTTCAAAATATCTTTTGAAGTTTTTTCGAAATTCACTGTCGCAAAAACCGACCCTACATGAAATTGTTAGCACACAGCAATCTTCTTATTGACCTGGAGGGAAAAAAAGAGGAGGGCGTTTTTCAGAAGAAGAAAAAAAAAAACATATTTGTCATAATAACATGAATTTCATGAGAAGAAGTATGCTAACAAGAGCAACAATAAGGCTGCAGGGCGCTGTTAACAGTCAGAAGGGCGTAATAAACACACAACAGGGCGCTGAAAAATTAGCTATATTACTGGTCTGTGGCGTTTGTTCCTGGCTTTAGACTAAACGAACTTGCTTAGTTTTTTTCCCCATGTGTCAAAATCTCTTAAGTTTTTTCAAAATTCGATTCGTGTTTTTAAAAATCCTTAAAAACGGGTAGGGTGGGGGCTTTAATTAAAATCACTGCAAAAAACGTTAATGAAATCAATAACCGATTATATACTCTGAAACAACAACCGGAAGCAGTGGTTGAATCTTCTTTATCTACCGCCCTCCTCTCCCCAAATCATCACAGCAAAAATTCCCGGAAGTAATGTTCGAGATTTATGCCTCAGGCAACACTGGGGCTGGATATTCGTCGAGACTGAAAGACACCTGTTCACAGGGCTTTGCGGACAAGAGATTTTGACCCTCAAATGACCTTTTAGTGTAAGCAGTAGCGACTGTGGGGACAATGAAGGGGACGAAAACGCGCCTTGAAAAGAATCTCACGTCGGCGTCGGCAAGATAATCCCAGGGACCCCAGCCTTACTGGAGTACTGAAGAAATTCGTAGCATCAGGAATGGAGACTGAGAAAAAGAAAAAAACTGCAGACACAGGAACAAGGGAATTTTTTTTTTTTTCCAGAAATGAAAAGTTTTTTTTTTCTGCCTTAAAAAAAAAAAAGTTAATTTTTTCTACTGGGGGCGCACCGGCCCGGCGGCCGGTTGCCCGGCGGGCCAGTCCGGCACTGGTTGCAATTTGTTCGACTCCTAACGCTATTTCTACTGGACTATAATACTACAGTGCAACTTTTCTTGATAACAGCATCGTGACGTTTGCGTAACGTTAGCCTATGAAAAACGAGCTAGATAAAACGTTACAGCCTACTTGGCGAATTATAGGAGATCGCTGACTGCTTGTGAGCTCTTATTGGCTCCGCCCGTAGTGACGTTCAGTGTCAAGTTGCATTTTAGTATAATAGGTAATTAATAACGCTGAATTTAACTACTGCAATGGATGTGTTGTTTTATGAGGGCAACGCGTCGCCGAAGGTTTCTGGAAAGCAGAAAAAGGAACTTTTCCTCTGTTACAATACAGCCACATGAACTTGTTATTATCTGTACTTAAGCCAAAGAATGATTCTAAAAGACTGGTAGTCAGCAACAAAATTTAATTATTTTACTGCGTGCTTGTTGAAATTCACAGAAAATGAACATGAAAGAGCCAAAAATAACATTAGCAATAACAATGACACCAATACCCAATACAAACCAAACAACAAAAGGACCGAAGAGCAAAATTATGAAACATGTAGTTAGTCAGTTACTCCCTAGGTGGTTCTACTTTTATAGCTCTTTCTTAAAAATAGTTTCAGCAGCGCCATCTAACAATTAATTTGCATACTATATAAGCGAATTCCTGCTGGATTTTAATACCAATTTGAATTTTCTGAAACAAAAATAATCTCGGAAACTTTTCTTATCTAATGGCTTGCAGGGCATTGCATTTCTTGACATTGTGTCAAAACAGAAGGCAAAACTTGAGAATTTTACCCTCTTTACCTTGATTACAATCATCGAAACTTATCGAATTCATTAGCTCGGTCGGCATACGATTTCTTCTACTACGTTCTACTTCCACATCAAAATCAGAAGAAATTTGCTTGACTGGTAACTTTTATGTCAACAGAGCTCTTAAATATATTATTTTTAATTGATAACGATTGTTAATAATTGAAAATAGGAGAAAAATAAAACAAAACATCCAGAATCCATCCACCGGTATTCATTTTAACTTAGACGTTTTGCTTAAATACAACTTGTGTTTTCTGCAATCACGAGTTGCTATAGGATCTTACTCTTTGGGTTTCTTGTTTCTACAAATGACTCCTATCGCAGTCATAATTCAAATAGCGTTAAATGAATTCAAGACATCAACATTTGAATGAATGCAAAGGCGCTGACCGTGCGCGGGATACTTTTTATTTCTCATTCGCGAGAGCTCGCGCGGGGTCGAAAACGCGCCAACCGTTTTTGTTTCCATTTCCTATGAAAGTTCATAGCCAGATAAGGAAACCATCTTTTTGGTAGCTTTAATTGTATCCTTGATTGATGAGCGGGTGTAGTTGGAATTTTCTCAAACCCTTTTCATTCTTGTAAACATTGCGGGTGTTTTAAGAGACACTTGTGGTCGTTTTCGACCCCGCGCGAGCGCTCGTCTGACAAACTGCGCGAGTTCTTGCGAGTTGAAAAGAATCGAGAGGTTCGGTTTTAGTGCTTTCAGGTGAAACGCTGCATCTGCAAAAGTACGTTGCACACATAAATTTTCACGTTTTCTAATTCTTGTCAAATGTTGTTTGCACAAAAGTGCCTATTCGGCGCTTTTGAGCAAACGCACTTTTGCAGATGCAGTGTGCAGCGCACTTTGTGTATGCAGCGTTTCACCTGAATCCCGTCCAAAATGAAGTTGATTCGCAAACGGTGTGGCTGGCACACTGGTGTGCCTCAACAAGGTTCATAGTGTGCCGCGATATTTTCAGAATTTCCATAACTGAAGATCATAGATGTATTTTAACTGCATAAAGTTTCAGACAGTGTGCAAAACAAGCCCTTCATTTTGAACTTTTCCAGAGAGGGGGGTGTATACTAGGGTGGGGCGAAAAATAAAAATTTTTTCAGATCAACTTCTAATAGTTGCCAAAAGTTGTCTTTGGTGATAGTTAGCTTTTGTGCAAATTTTTAGGAAAATTGGTTAATATCTTCAGGGGGCGCTGCGATCGCAAAGTTTTATCATAGCTTTTATAGGGATTTTATGGTTAAAATATGAAAAAACAATGCCGTTAGCTAATCTCAATGCATTTTTTACTCATAAGATATATTCATGCATTCAAAGCATATGAAATAACTCAAAAAATTTATTTTGTATGATCTATTTATATTTCAAGCATCTTAAAAAGAAATAAAACAGTGAAAAATTGTGATTTTTAGGACAATATTAAGTAAAAACTGAATTTTTTTTACAAATTGTGACATCAAAATTATGAAAGTGCAAACATATGACAACATTAAACAGCATTACTTAAAAATAAATGAAATATGTTTTTTAAAAATATGTACGAATGTACAAAACGTAACGAATAGAAAAGAGAGATTGTTTCGTTCGTGCACGTTTAAGGGCTCGAAAGAAACTGCCTTTCTTTGAAAATAAAAAAGAGTTTTTGCGAAAGCTAATGTGACACATAAAATTTTCGTATCATGTACGTTTTGTACATTCGTACATATTTTTAAAAAACATATTTCATTTATTTTTAAGTAATGCTGTTTAATGTTGTCATATGTTTGCAGTTTCATAATTTTTATGTCACATTTTGTAAAAAAAAATCAGTTTTTACTTAATATTGTCCTAAAAATCACTATTTTTCACTGTTTTATTTCTTTTTAAGATGCTTGAAATATAAGTATATCATACAAAATAATTTTTGAGAGTTATTTCATATGCTTTGAATGAATGAAAATATCTTATAAATAAAAAAAATGTAATGAGATTAGCTAACGGCATTGTTTTTCATATTTTCACCATAAAATCTCTATAAAAGCCATGGTAAATTTTTGCGATTGCAGCGTCCCCTGAAGATATTAACCAATTTTTCTCAAAATTTGCACAAAAGTTAACTATCACCGAAGACAACTTTTAGCAACTATTAGAAGTTGATGCAAAAAAAAATTATTTTTCGCCCCACCCTAGTGCTATTTTATCGAAGAACAACAAGCTCTGCGCCCAATTATATGCAAAACATTAATTTCTCAAAGCCAGGGGACGGGAAATCGCACATAAATGACGATTCTGGTGAACGAGATAAGGTAAAAAGTTGCTGTTCAAATTAAGTTATGAAACAAAAAATGCACCGTAATGGTGAATTACTTTTGTACGCGGTAAAAGTTCGTGTTTCAAAGTTCGATCCTATCGTGCGTTATTAAAATGACTTTGTGTAACATTAATTGGTATTGAGAAAGCATGAACCTGACAAACATTAAACAAACGAATAATTGAAAGTACTAAAGCAGTGAATAACCACCTATAAAAAAGGGCTAAGACAGGAACATGCAATACACTGCCAACACGGCTATTTCGATCCATGGATTGCAGTTTCGTGCCTCCAACTCGGCTACTTTCATATTCCATGCTGATGAGTGCATAATTAACACGAAACTGCAGTCCATGGATCGAAATAGCCGATTTGGCGGTATATTGCAAATTGAAAGTACTCTTCCAGCCTGATGAAATGCACATTTTCTTTGTTTTGGCAGAGAATTGTCGTAACCTTGCACAGATATTGGTGAATCGCTCCAGTATAGTTGTATTACCATAGTGTCACCAGACACCAGATATATCGGTTAAGTTGCTCCATAGCAGTGGAGGCAGCACTGCTGACAATAGACGCCGTATTTATGGAGTAAAGTTACAGATTTTTTTTTTTTTTTTTACAGTGTAGTAATTATAAAACAAAAGTTTTGTTAATAAATTTAACGCATTAGTTTCAAGGCTAAACCTAAACAAGTATGGGTTTGTGGATTTTTTTCGAAGTGTTGAAGTTGATTCTTTTGTTGCTTTTAATGTGACAGTTTAATTACATGCTCTATCAAAGTGGTAATGAATGCCGATTTCTTTCATAGCAAGAAAGGTATGGGGCTATTCCACGAAAAGCCGCCATCTTGTCCCTCTCGTAATTCATTAAAAAGCAGTTACAGTGAACTCTCACTTATACGTCGCCTCATTTATGCGCCGTTTTCACGTATACGACGATTTTGAATGGTCTCAGCACATTCCATAGCAAAATAATGATAGTATCAATCGTTTATGCGTCGCTCTAAAGATAAATATTTCACTTATGCGCCGAATTTTCCCTAAAATGTAAAAAACTTAATTTATTTTCTTCAAAAAAAAAAAAAAAGAAAGAAACATTTTTCTTCACTTTCCACTTAAATGTATCCACCTTTATTGCTCTAGGTGGGCGTTTTTTCCACATGAACTAGAGTTTGGAGTGGAACAATTATCCATTCTGCATCGTTTTAGAGGGAACAGTTTGTAATTAGGTATGCTACAATTTTTGTTTTCTCTTTATCCTTGTAGTTACGTTACAGTAATTGCCCAACCGTACTAATACGTCCCTTTTCTATAGAAACATTCTTATTCATACTCTCATTAGAACCTTTGTTGCATTTTTGTCCTGTTAATAGGCTGGTTCACTTATACGTCTCTCTCACTTATGCGCCTTTTTCTATTGGTCTCTTGGGCTGGCGCATAAGTGAGAGTTAACTGTATTTTAAAGGGCAATAAACGAAATTTTGTTGGTTTAGAAAACACAAACCGTTGTGGGATTTCTTAGGTAAAAACTTTGTCAGTTATCTTTTAAAATTGCAGTGAACTCTCATTTATGCGCCTGCCCTAGGGACCAACAGAAAAGGCGCATAAGTGAGAGAGACGTATAAGTGAACAAGCCTATTTAAAGGACTAAAACTCAACATAGGTTCTAATTCTAATGAAAGAGTGAATAAGAGTGTTTCTATAGAAAAGGGACATATTATTACAGTTTGGTAATTACTGTAACGTAACTATAATGATTAAGAGAAAACAAAAGTTGAAGCATACCTAATTACAAACTGTTCCCTTTAAAACGATGCATAATAGATAATTGTCCCTCTCCGAACTGTAGTTCATGCGGAAAAAATGCCTTCCGTGAGCAATAAAGGCTAAATATTAAAGAGAAAAGTAAAGAAGAATGCTTATTTTTTAAAGAAAATAAATAAGGGAAAATTCGGCGCATAAGTGAAATATTTATCTTTAGAGCGACGCATAAACGAACAATACTATCATTATTTTGCTATGGAATGTGCTGGGACCATTCAAAATCATCGTATAAGTGAAAAAGGCGCATAAATGAGGCGGCGTATAAGTGAGAGTTCACTGTACTATTTTTCAAAGAAATATATGAACGTTACGTGCGGGAAAAAATAGCGGCTTTTTCGTGGAATAGCCCAATAGCAGTTAAATATATCACAGATGTTTCAAAAGTTCGCCTCAAATAAATTTTAAAACGAAAAAACTTTTGAAATTTCTAAAAAATGATTTTTAAATCTAAAGAATATTTCCGTGAGGTTGATTCGAACTCAAAAGTATGAAATAAAATAAATATATGATTTCTAGATGACAACAGTCAAAAATTTTAGTTGATCTATTTATAAAAATAGAATCTATTTAGAAATAAGCGGTATAATGAAAAACTAAATTTTTGACTGTTGTCATCTGGAAATCATATTTTTTTTTTTTTTTTTTTGTTTCATACATTTTAGTGCGAATCAAGCTCACAGAAATAGCCTTTAAATTTAAAAATCATTTTTCATATATTTTTTTTTTCTTTTCTTTCTTTCTTTTTTCTCTCTCTAACCAATCGTTGAAATCTCCACGTCTTTGTAGACCTACTTTAATAAAATATTGTACAATAGCACACTTATAGAAAATTTCCATGTTTAAGAATTAGACTTGTGTCTATACATCAAAAATGCAAGCAATTTAAGGCGGCGGGGCAGCCAAGGACATACAACAATGAACGATAGATATCTCAAACCATTTTTTTTATTATTGTTTGATTCTCTTAAGATTTTTTTCCCCAAATATTTATTCAATTATAAAGACGAGTTTATGAGCTGCAAAAAGAAATTTGTTCAACGTTGGAATGACTTATCTGATTGAAACGTAAATAGAGCCTTGAAAATACTTTCCTTTACATTTTTATTATTTATCTTTTTTTAAACATTTTCTAGCATGCCTGATGCCTGAATCATCCCTTCATTTGAAACACGTCAGAAAATTGATGTTAAGTGAGGTTCACTAGTGAGGTTTTCCCTTTTCCTCTTGGTTTTTTTTTTTTTTTTTTTTTTGTTTCTTTTTTTTTCCTCGATTTTTCATTGAACTTTTAATGTTTTCTTGCTGAAAATGAAAAGGAGGAATCAACAGTTAATAACTCTGGCGCGATAGCACTGAATGTAATGCAATGTAAAATTTTATCTTTTCTTCTTTGCATTGGCAACGCAATAACGTCGTGTTTTTATTTTCCAAGTTTTGACAAGAAAAAAAATCATGTCGTAAGTTTTTTCAAATTATGCAAACCTTTCTCATGCGAATATTTTACCTTTGTCTCAACATTTCATTAATTCCATGCCGTAGAGTGTGGAAATGTTAAAAGATTTTTGTTGCGATGCAATTCAGGTTTAGTTTCTAGAATATTTCAGTAATTGGAAAATTGTCTCGGTCGTGATATTTTTGGAGTAAATGATTTTAATTTGGCAATCCTGCTGCTTCGTAATAACTCTATACAAACAGATTTGCCCCTACTCTAACGCATGTGAAGGAAAGAAATAGTGTTTCGCCTTAGGAGGGTGCTGCACCCTGCCTTTTTTAATTTAGCCTTTGATGCACCCTTCCCTAGTTTGCAATTTTCAATTTGCCCTCCCTGCCCTTTGAAGTTTAAATTAAATTTGATTACAAAAGCTAATTATTTTCTCAAAGTATTCATTCAAGCCTGGCCTTGAAATGTAACTAATTTAATCCACCAGAATGGAGTGTGAAGGCTAAGATTATTTTTTCATCAGTTTATTTTTTCTTTATTAAGTTAAAATTTTAATTCTTGTATTGTTCGAGAAAATAATGATTTTTTTCAAAATACATGGGTTTGTTTGCTTGGAGTATAATAATAATTTTTAAAAAAAAATCTTTTCCAATAAAGAATTTTTAGTTGGTTCCAGTTAGCCTAAGGGAAAGAGGTTGTACTGTTTTAAGTTTTATAGGTATTAATATGCATTTAATCTACTTAATTAAAAATACTTTTTTGTGAATTTTATCTCAATGCTATATTAGTGTCAGAATTACAATTCCATAAGCTTTTTTTTTACATTAGATCTGAAATAAATTTGAATATGCTTTCTATTTTTACAGCTTTACCCAGAAAAGTGGTGGCATGGGCCAAGCTGGCCCTGGTTTTGTCGGTATTAAATTTTGCCAAGAATGGTTTGTATACTAATTATTGCTGACCTTTGTACAGTAGAAATTAATGAAATGCATTTTATTCTTAATGTTATTGTCTCATTTTTCTGGAGGTTGTATTTGAAGCAGTATTTCACTTCCCTGAAATTCAAAAACGAAAGCTTTTGATGTTTTCTCCCCTTACACCTAGCAGTTAGTGTTGAGTAATTTTAAAGTTTTATGCAGTGAACTCCCGATTATCTCCAGCTCTTTTACACTTTTGTTTCCTTTTTTCACGTTAATGATTTACTGAATACAAAAAAGTGTGAGTGTGTTATTGGACGTTTTTAGCTTTTAAAGATATTTTTCCACATCATTTTTTGCTATAATTTTAATATATGTGTTATGTTAATGACTTTTTTAAGCTATTGTCGTTTTTACGTTTTTTCTCATTTTTCTGGAGATTGTATTTGAAGCAGTATTTCACTTCCTTGAAATTTAAAAACGAAAGCTTTTGATGTTTTCTCCCTTTACACATAGCAGTTAGTGTTGAGTAATTTTAAAGTTTTATGCAGTGAACTCCCGATTATCTCCAGATCTTTCACACTTTTGTTTCCTTTTTTCACGTTAATGATTTACTGAATACAAAAAATGTGAGTGTGTTATTAGTCGTTTTTAGCTTATAAAGATATTTTTCCACATCATTTTAGCTATAATTTAAATATATGTGTAATGTTAATGACTTTTTTAAGCTACTGTCGTTTTTACGTTTTTTTGGATTATGCACAGTATTCACTTATCCACCGTTACCGTGTCGCCCTATTCCGCGGATAATCGATAGTTTGCTGTATTTACACTAAGCTATGCGAACAGTTTTGAAAGTAGACTACCAAAAATTTATTTGTCTCTTTTCATTTACTTTAATATTAATTTGTTTTATTAGGGCTTAACACATTTTTTTAAAAATCACAATTAAGCAGTGTTAAAAAGCAGGAAGTCATCATACCAGGGTTCGAAAATGCTGCTGGTCCACGGGTTACAAACCAATGAAAATCGCCTCGGACCACCAGAAAAAAATAATTAGTGGTCCACGCGACCACCAGCCACCAAAAATCGTCAATTTTTAAGAAACCTCCGGAAGCTTAAAAAAATAAAATTAATAGTAAAAGCAAAAATATTCATTCTGAAAAGTAATTGTATGTATATAGAAATGTACATTTTTAAAGATTAAGCAAATTCTTATCAGTAGAAAAATGTTTTACTCTTTGCTTATTTTGTTTTCATTATTGTTTAATATTAACGTTTTACTATTTTGAACTGTATTTGCAGTTAAACTAATTTTACATTTAAATATATGGGCGATTCTCTGTGAACTGGTAATTCGCTGTCCGGACTGGGTATTTTAAAAATAATAAAGTGTAATAAAGTAATTATCGCTCTTAATACAAGTAAAGCATTAATATTTTGTGGCCCAATTGTATTTGGAGTGATAACAATTTAATTTTTCTTTCTAGAAATTATCTAAGCGCCAAAAACATAGTCCCCTGACTGTACCAATCCCATAGTCTAACTGTTAAAGATAGTATTTCAAAAAACCTATTAACACTACATAAATTTGGCAATTAATATCTAAAAATAGAATAATGAAGCTATATTTTTCTTATAAAATAAGGTATAATTACATATTTCTAAAACTTAAAATTGTCACGTAAATTCTGTCCGGAGTTTTTTCAAACAGTCCCCTGCAACAAATTCAAAGCTGTAATACGAAAAATCTATAACTTTTGTAAATTCTTTTTGGCATGAAGTTTAAAGTAATCAGTGTGAATTTGCCGAAATCGCCGACAACGGTATTGAAACGCTACTTTGCTTAGTTTGAGAGCCACATTTGTGATGAAAGTATGCATCAGGGTCGTTGCGAAAACAGTCCTCTGGGAAGTGATTTTATTAATGTCAATTAATTAAATTATAAAACATATTAGTTATTATGTCCACTATTTGTGCCTAAAGTTCTAGGTAGTCTCGTAACTAATTATGTTCCAATAGTTTTGCAGATATTACGCAACAAAGAGCAAAAACACAGTCACCTGGCAGTCCCCTGCCTAGTTATACTAGGCGGGGAACTTACCCCCTATCATGATTTATCAGAAAAACACAAACTTCAATTGGCTCTCTTTCAAACCAAAGTAATAGATTCATGTTCTGAGCGATAGTATTATAATTATACGAACATTTCAAAAAACCGTGCCCGGACAGATTTCATGTGAAAAATGACGAGTTTACAGAGAATCGCCCATATACTACGTGTTGAAATTCGGAGTTTTTTTTTTTTTTAATCAATAAGTTACAAATGAAAGTTTTATTTAAAATAAAAGTAATCATAAAGTAAATGATTTTAAGTACAAACATGTTTTGTATTGAATTTAAAGCGGACCAGTAATGTTTTCGGAGGATCAGTACATGTTTATATTGACTGGCCCGAGGAACCAGTTGGCTTTTTTACTAATTTCTATCCCTGCATGCTGTTGTTGTTCTTCCAAAACCCAGTATGCAATAAGTCTGATTCGTTGCTTTTCCGTTAATTCAAATTGTTCATATTGTAAAAATGATTGTTGCTTTGTATAATTGGTTCTGTAACCCAAAGAATTCAAATGCTGATGCATTCATAATGGAAGCTGAACCTATTAATCCTCGGAATGTAATACATTGTGTGAAACAAAAACAAAAAAGCCAAAACTTATTCATTACACTAAACAATGAATTCGAAATTTGAATCAAAATTTCAAAGTAACATAGTTTAAAATGGAGACATATTCTCTTCTTCCTGAGCAATATATACAAATACATGCAGTGGCTTTTTGTTTTGAGGCACCATGATGATATGGAGACTTTAACATGTTGTATAAATCTGATTTATTCGGTTTATGCTTATGTTAATGTCTAGCCCAGTTTTGATAATTAAGATCAAGGAACTGATGAGTGATTTCTATTACTAAGAGACACTTAATTTTCAGTGTTGTTGCTCTAAATTTTATCTTCAACAATTTATATGAGAACAAAGAGGGATGTACCCTATATAATTTAAATATGTAATATTACTACTAATTAACATTTCTTTTAATATCAATGCACAAAAATATGTTACTTATTGGTTTATATTGAAATAAAATATAGTGCCAAATCCTAATCGAATTTAATAAGTCGATAATTGTGGAATCCCTTCTTTGGCAGTTTGCTACTTTCGGTAATATGCACGTTAAAACAGCCTATTATTAATATGGTTTGAAGAGTTGAAAAGATTTTGTAAAATGTCCATTCCAGAAAGGATTCAAACTTCAATACAATCAAAGTAGTCTACTTTGTGGAGAAATTAGCATTTTGAAATATAGCAAAACTATGAATTACTTAAAATAATAGTTTGGAATGGCATTCAGCCTTATAGAATAATTACTGTAACGTAGTACCAGCTACATTCCGGGCCTATTTCATCCCTTTCAATTGGTTAAGCTAAGATGTTTTCGTTGAAGCATTCTTTTTCCCTTAGTGTGAAGTTGTTCAGTGTTTTTTCATCCATTCATGTATTAATGTAATCAAATACTGTTTCTTATTTTAAAATATCTTCAGCTAATGTAGGATAATCAGCATAGTTTCAGACTATTGCTTTTGCTTAGCAGGCTAATAAGCTTTCTTTAACAAAGAAAATCAAAAGCAGCTACATCAAGAAGAGTTGTGTTAAAAACAGCATCCACCTCCCCCCCCCCTTTTTTTTTTTTTTTGCTTCCTTAAAATTAAAAAAAAAACTATTCCATTGGAAATTTGAAAAAAAAAAAGTAAGCAGCTTGAAAATTTACTAACCTAAACTTGATTGCATGATAGCCCACACAGCCCAAGCCCTACTGTGGCCATCTCAGTTTTCGTGATCAAAGGTTCTGGGGTGCAAGTCAGATGTTCTCTAAGTAGTCATTCTATTAGAGAACCACCAGTGTTTAGTTACGGTGCATGTTTAGTACTCATTTTGTCAACTCTCTGAAAGAATAAAAGGCCGAGTCAAGCAAGACCCAATCTGGTCTGCAGCATGGAAGTGCTAAGTGCTACAACCAAGCCACTGGGCTTCTGTGCAAACAGCTTACAAACTCCATTTAGATCAGTTACAAATCCTATACAGTTAACTTAATACTTGGGGAAATAAAACTAAGAATTGCTTTAAATGTTGAAATTTTACATGCAATGCAAAACTTTCTTCCTCAAAATATTACCTTAAGTCATTTCAAAATTTATCTTTATAGCAATAATATGTTATATCCAAGGGAAGACAAAGAGAATAAGATACTACTTTATGCTGTAAGTATAATTTCTCTGTCTCTCTCTTTAACATTTTGGGAAATAACGGAATTTGTTCTTTGTTATAATGTATTCTAAGTTATGAGTCAAATGTTTTCCAATGATTGCCATAATATGTACTTTTTTTTTTGCAATCTGTTAACTTGCCAGTGAAGTGTTAAAAGTAATCAAGGAAAAAGCTGTTACTTAGCTTTGCTTATGAATACCACCAAGTCTCCTGATGTGTAAAGTGGACATGTTACAAAAAGCAATCAAACCATGGTTTTCTACTACGGTCATATTTTTCGCAAAATGCGAAAACACTATATAAATTGCGAAAATAGAGCAAGGCTATTTTCGCTTTTTTTACTCCAATATAATAAGAACAAAAAACAATGCACGATCTGAGAGAGAAATCTGGCATGGTAATGTCCAACTTATTTTATATTATAAATCGTAGTAGGCACACTTTTTAGAAAAGATACTGAAATTGGAGTCTTAAGAAACAAATTTAGAAGAAGGTATTTAACTTTTCTCTCCTGAAAATTTTCTAAGTTGAAGCGTTGCTAGGGGTAAAGGTCCCTTTCTCATGTTTCTAAACTGAAGTAAGTTCTAAAACAGGTTATCTTTGTGAATGTAGGGCAGTAAACAATTTTTTGTTGGAAAACATTCTGTTTGTTAATGACATTTTTTTTCACTATTATTAATTAAAACACACACACACCAAACCCATTTCATGTTATCAATACTCATGTTAGAATATCAATAGTACTTAATGTCTGAAACAGCGTGAAAGGCTTGCTGTATCAAGTACCAAGAAACAGTAAAAATGTACTCATAAGAGGATGAGAAATCAGTGAATAGTTGGGCAGTGAATCAGTTGGGCTCAGCAGTGAATGAGTTAGCTTTAAAAACTATGAAGCTATAGTATTAATGTTAACTTATTAATAATTATTAACAGCTTGTGTTACTGTAAGATGGTTGCGTGTATGTTTATTATTGAAAAAATATTCTAGTTCTTCAGAAAAAAATAGGTTCTAGAAAATTTGTCGCAGAAAGCAGAACAAAATTCTGCCACAGGGGTTTTATTATAAACATCAACTTAACTGTGGAACATGCTTTTCATATTCTAAAATAATGCTTCATGTTACTTAGTTAAAATTTAAAAAAAAATAGAAATGTCTTCTTTTCTAGTACTACCCACAAAAAACTAAAATAAATACATTAATTAGTGAAATTAATTTTAAAATGAGACATTTAGCTAAAACTATTAAAAAAAACTAAGAATATTAAAATATGTGGAGTATAGTATTATATTGTATGCATTCAATGCTAAAACTTGAATATGTGCACGTACAGCAACCGAAGCTTCAGCCATTAGTTGGCCGAAGCTTCAGTATTCAGCGCTTCAGCCAAATTGCGCTTCATGCCATTCTTATTAACTACATGTTTATTATTGCTATTGATTTCTTTCATAGTTTTCAAATTCATGCCTGTTTAAATGCTCTTTATTTAAAATAACTTTTTTTTCTTTTAGTGTAGAAATTGTGACTACCATGAGCCAACTAATAACAACTGTATTTATGTAAACAAAATTACTCATGAAGTTGAGTGAGTATACTTTTTGTCGTATATTTTTGTATAATAAAAAGTATGTGCTTGTTTAATGTTCTAAATTTTAGCAGCATTTTTTTAACAAATGACTTTCCTGACATGCAAGACTATGACTTATGATTTTACCCCAGTTTTATTTGCAGAAAGACAAAAAATATATACTGTTGTGCTAAGCATAACATCTACACCTTTTATCAAATTTGAGTCTCCAGGTGGTTCTTTATCACTTATTACACCTAAATAGATTTTTTATGGCCATTTATCAATAGGAAATAAATATATATGTATTTAATCTGAAAAAGTTGCCTCTTAATCAACTACATGGAGGCACAAGACTTTATAAGGCCATTTCTCATTTATAATTCAACTGAAGATACGACTTTTAAGCTTAGCACGGCAGTATAGTCTTTTTGAGATCATGTTTCTTTTATTGTATATCCGAGAAATGTAAATCTAAGTGTGAAAATGATAGGTTTGGTAAAGGCATTACATGTTTCTCTGACTTTATTTATTTATTTATTTTTTTTTCTAAATGTTGAATTTTATTTTTCATTTCAACTGAACCAAACTCCTCTATTACACACTGGTAATTATAGAATTATGTAATTATAATTTCTACTGAAAAATATATTTGCTATTTAGTATATTATTTGCTCAGAAATCCCTGCTTAGTGTGATCACTTTAGGGTACAATGATTTTTATAACAACAACCTGGTTAGTAACTCTATAAACAAATCTCCAAGTTAGAAAAAATTTCCCATCTAAGCTGCACATACTCTATTTCAAAATAAAATGAATAAACTCATCTTACGTTTATGTACTCTATACTCCCAATAAAATGTACAAATTATACATAATTTTAAAGTATGATTGATAGTTGATAGTCTAAAATTTTGTCTGATACTTATTTATAAAATTGCTCGCAATGACATTTGATATTGTGATTTTAAAAACATTGAATGTTTTTTAAAGTCAACAGAGGCATCTTTTACACCATGTTTCAACCTTTTCAAAGCATTCTTTATTTTAGCATTTGTAGAAAGTCTCTACAAATGCTGAAGGCATTTCCCATTTGATTCATCAGCATTATCATCCGCTATTTTCCAAAAACAACCTGGCAAACGTCTCATTATATTGTTGTGGAAGTTACAACAATATACAGGGGTGATTGTGAGTTCATGAAAAAATACCTGAAAGTTTTAAAGAAAAAATGTGTAAATGTGGGGGAGGGAGGGAGGGGGAAAACTAAGGCGAATATTATTTAATCACACCTAATTTTATTATTACACATACAGTGCGTCGCAAAAGTTTAAGCACAACCGAAATCTTTTGATAACACGAAAAGTATACACCAAAAAGCTTTGAAATTTTTACTGTAACTAAACAAACAGCTTACAAATCCATGTTTCGAATTTGGAAACAATTCATAGAAATTAAAATACGATTACATGATAAAATCAAAATTTTGCTGTCGCAAAAGTTTAAGCACAAAAACGGAATATATATATTTTAGAAAGCATAAAAGTCTTTTAGTAGTCTATGGTGTTACCGTTGCATCTGATGAATTCAAAAATGAGATTTTTCATCGATAGCACGAGATTATGGAAGTTTTCGGGAGTTAGTCTGCACCAGGCTTCCTCGATTGCAGTTTTAAGCTCTTGAACAGAGCATGACTGCTTCCCATTTTGGTATACGTCACGTGCGATAATTCTCCAGATGTTTTCTATGGGATTTAGATCGGGGCTGAGTGCGGGCCAGTTCATTACACTAATATTTTGAGAAGCAAGCCATTCTTTCGTACTACGGGAATTGTGTATTGACGCGTTGTCTTGCTATAAAATCCAATCAGGACCATCTAGGACTTCACCAAATGGTAACAAATGCTTTCTCAGGGTATCTTGATACCTTTCTGAGTTTTGTCTACCCTTTAGAAAGCTAAGAGAAGTTTGTCCGTTGAAGCAAAAAGCGCCCCATACCATGACTAAGCCACCACCATGTTCCTTACTGTATACGCACTTCGGATCTTTCCTCAAGTCACGCCAGTAGTATGAGAACCCATCTAGACCGTCTAAATTCCATTTTTTTTCATCAGAGAACACAACAGTAATCCATTCGTCACTATAATGCATATGATGCTTTGCCCCCTGCAGCCTTGCTTGTTTGTGACACTTTTTCAGAAAAGGTTTGAGAGCTAGCTTTTG
Organism: Uloborus plumipes; assembly: GCA_038373865.1. NCBI lineage: Eukaryota > Metazoa > Arthropoda > Arachnida > Araneae > Uloboridae > Uloborus > Uloborus plumipes. Next base: position 49,326 of record JAXGGA010004544.1, read on the forward strand.
TTTTTTGATAAATCCCGATTCTTTTATTCGTCTGCTTATGGTATAACGTGATAATTTTGTTACAAGTCTAGTTTTTACTTGATTAAGTGACAAATTTTTAGTTAAGGCCAGTTTTTAATTCTTCGATCCTCACGAGAGGTAGTTTTTCTCGGTCTTCCTGAGCGAAAGGCAGGTTTAAATTGATTTCCACGTTTCAGAACATTATAAATACCACGTTTAGATCGATTTAAAATCACTTAAATTTGCATAACACAGTTACCTTCTGCTTTCAGCTTCCAGAGTTTCACAACTTCTTCAGACGAGAACTGTAGTGACTTCGGCATCTTGATAACACTTTAAGCTATTGCTGCACTATATGACTCGTTCAAAAGAACCGCACTGGTTCTTCACGCATCACGTTTCAAGAGATATTTGCATAAAATCTGATTTGTGCATAAAGTTTTGCGACATCCAAAAAAATATCTTTTGAATTTTCTGATTTTCGTTGCGGTTATATTTTTCAAAACTTCAAACACTTAATTAGGATCATAGTAGCCACTTACAGTATAAATATGAAAGCATTCTTCTGAAAAGATTTCTTTTTATTCAAAAATTTGCATAGTGCTTAAATTTTTGCGACGCACTGTATATAGTAATTGCCTTTCATAAACAAAAAAGACACATTTCATATGTTCGAATAGTTTCAAATAGTTTTCAGTCAAAATATTGTGCATGCATTTAATTAAATTGTAAATGAGTAACACAATTACTTTTGCCCTGGTGTTGTACAAATTATCTCCAAAAAATATTTTAAGGAAAAAATCAAAGTCTAACAGAATTACTGTTTGCTGCGCGAAAATATTTATAAGTAATGAAAGTTGCATTTGTTACTGAAAATATAGAAAAGAATTTATCTAGATACTAGATTTATCTAGAAATGAGAAAAATTGGATTCTCATATTGGATGCAAATCGATTGCGTTTTTGAAAATGAAGGCATCAAAATAAAAAAAGATGCAAATAAAATAATTCATTAAAGTAAAAAAAAATAGAGTGGCATTTTAACATTTCTATTCGATGAATATTATTAATAATTATTGGTATAATCACCAACAACTCGAAAAATCAAAAAAGTATCGGAGGTAGGAAGATGAAAGCATAATTAAAAATATTTTATTTCCGGTATTTTTGAACATGAAAGCACCAGAATTGAGCATGAAAATCCGTTAAAATACCGGAGCACAATCACCCCTGAATATATCAATCAATTTCTATCCATGACTCGAACTTCTTAGATATCTGAAGGAATTTTTATCATTTTTTTCAGTTTCCTGGTCGATTTTTTTTTTTTTTTTGCAAAATCTACGTGTAGCAATTTTGGATTGTTTCAACAGAAACACAATCCATGATTCAAAAATTGATAACATTGAATGACGTAATGATCAGAATAAGCGAGAGTTTTAACATACAAAGGAAAAAGAAATTAATTGAGACCGAGTGATTTTGATAAGAATAAGTGATTGGCAACATTAACCTTTAAGAACCGGGTGGTACACGCGCTGTACCGCAAGTCTTTTTCCCTTTGAGGACAGGGTTGAAATCTTCGCTTCTACCCTTTGGAGCTGAGGATGCTTCCATGATGTCATACCCCTTAGGGGGAAAGTACGGCTTTGCATTTAAACCGCAAAGTCATAAAACCTAAGTGCTTGCCGTTGCACCTTCCAGTTTTCAGAGGAAAAGAGATCTGCAGTACAACAGTTGTACCGCCCGTCTTGAAAGTAAAACTTCTATATGAATAGCCCAGATCCACAAGGTTAACAGTGATCACATTGAGTAGAGACTACTGTAGTTTAATCTTATTAATTTGGTTTCAGTATTTTAAATCAGAATTAACATAGGTTTATTACATTTGTTTTACAGTGAATTGACACAAATAGTATCTGATGTGATACATGATCCCACGTTACCAAGGACTGAAGATCATGTCTGTCCAAAATGTGGTCACAAAGAATCTGTATTTTTTCAAGCTCAGAGCAGAAGAGCTGAGGTTGGTTATGATTTATAGTTTTTAAGATAAATTGTTTATTAATAATAGTATTCAAAACACGTGTAAGCTTCACAGTAAATTTCTTCCTTATTAATTATTTAATTTTTTAATCAGTATTTTAATGAACTCATAACTGTAGGAAAACCATTATACTTTTTAAATCTTGAGTTTTGTTTCTTTTTATTTTTAAAGTGTTTTTAAGTAATAAAAAGTAATGAAAAATCCATAAAGGTCTTGTAGTTTAACCTAAATTAGGTTTTTTCTTTTTTCGTCTTTTTGTTTTTCCTATTTTAATGTTTGGAATTCATATTTTTGCCATTTAAATTTTAAATTGTTAGTATTTAAAACTTATGTTGAAGTTTAAGATGCGTCAATAACCATTTACTACAACATTACTCAATATTAAATCATATTGCTTTTACATTTTTCTCTTTAAAATATTTGAATATCTGCCAAATACTTTATACACTGAATAAAAACCAAACAATAACACCCTATGTTGTATTAAATTAATATAAATATTTTTGAAACCTTTCAATAAGACCTTTAAATCAGTGGTTTAAGGGGAACCTCTGTATTTTGCAAATTTAACCCTTAGCAGTTCTAGGTTGGGCTAACTCCGACAGTAAAAGTTTGTTGTTGTTGTCCTATGTTGAGCAGTGTCTGATGTGTTTAACCTGTTGTATAATATTCGCTGACTAAAATGGCATCTCTAAACACAATCCTAAGATGTTTGACTAACTTACAATAATGTCCAGCTTTTATAATCTGTTTGGATTTTGTGGAGGGAAAAACTTTAAAAAATGGATTGCAAGTGGTTAAACTTATCATGAGATGTATAGTTTCTGAATGCAGGATTTTTTAATAAGATGTAATCAATACTTCACTTGATAATGCATACAGTAGTTTCATAGCTTAGACGACTACTACAAGGTGATATTCATGTGGTTGTTGTCCCACTAAACTCTTCGCTTTGAAAACCTTTGAACTTGTTTGTTTCATGAAATGTCAATCTTCAAAAGTAAAATCTTTTGCTTAGTTTTTGTTCTGTTTATTGCTTGATATATCCTCAAGGCCACTAGCACTGACTCTATGGAGTCTCCCCTCCCCTCTTCCAAGTAATTTCTATGGTGCTTTTTTTTTCCTATAGAGAGTGGCAAGTGTTTTTCTTTAGGAGTGTTTAATTGAGGAGTTTATTTTTGCTTAAGGAGTGTTGGTGACAATTGTGAAGTTTTTTTAGGAATTTGTTAAATGAAACTTCAGATAGATGTCAAGGAAAAGACTATTTAATATAATAAAAGATTTCTCATACTCCTAAATATGTTCGAACTTGTATGCTTCATGAAATGTTAATCTTCAAAAGTAAAATCTTGCTCAGTTTGTATTGTTTATTGCTTGATTTCACATGAATCCACATAGCCACTAGCACAGACTCTATGCAGCTTGAGGGGGCTTGCCCCCCCTTCCTCCAGGCCTTGCCTTTTCAGAATGTAAGAAGACTACTATGATGATGGCGCATTGAATATCAAGATAAAGTTTGGCAGAGTTCAAAATTTATTTAGATTTACAGCCCCAAGCAATATATGTCCACTGCTCAATCCACCACAAAATTAAACTAAAACTGCCACTTAACTTATAAGAACCGGGTGGCACACATGCTGTACCGCAAGTCTATTTTCCTTCGAGAGGGGGGGGCGGGTCTTTTTTCCTGAGGGGTTAAAATCTTCGCTTCTACCCTTTGGAGCAGGGGATTTTTCCAAGCCTTGATACCCCCTTACTGGAGGGATTACGGCTTTGTATTCGAACCGCAAAATCATAAAACCAAAGCGCTTGTCGTTGCACCTTCCATTTTCAGAGGAAAAGTGACCTGCGGTTCAACAGTTGTACTGCCTGTCTCGAAAGGAAAACTTCTATCAGAGTAGCCTGTACCCAAAAGGTTAAGTGGCATGGTCTAATTGAATAAGAAAATTTGTATACTAACTTTAATTTTTTTTATCTTAAAAATGTCATAGCTCAGATTGTTGGTTTTTATTGATTTTACACAGCAAAAACCATGTAAAATTGCATTTTCTAGGTACAAATACCCAGAAATTTTACAGGATAGGCCTGGACTCCTCTTTACTTGAGGGAATTTCGTACCCAATTGATCCCCAGTGATGTTTGGCCCCCTCAATTTTTGCACGGAGTCGCTCATAGCTATATCGAAAATAAAATACTACTCATGAACTGCTTACAGTTCATGAAATCTTTGTAAATTGTTTTAAAAAATTCGTTCATGCTTATCTGAAAATCTGTTTACTATTTCTAGGATGAAATGAGATTATACTATGTTTGTACAAATGCCAACTGTACTCATAGGTGGACTGAATGAAACAATGTGAAGATTACAGCCTGCAAAAATATTTTTATTTACATACCATCCATCATTAATATTCATTTAATACATTGTGATTATTTCCTATCAGATAAATAAACGTCATGTAGTTAAATTAATAACTTTGTGTATATTTGTCCTTTTCATTCACAAAAATCCTAACTTGTATATTTAGAGACTTTGAACACTGTTTCCCAGTAACGAACCGTTATACAATTTAACATGTTGACTAAAATGCAGCTCATTAGAAGTAGCTGCATATTGATACTATAAAGTTCCTGAAAAAATAACCTTTTTCTTGTAAAATATTTATATTTTTGAAAGTACATTATTCTCAGAATTTTGCAAATGACACTGTAAAGTTTGTGTTGAAAAACTTTGATTTCATCCAGCAAATTAATTTTCAAACTAAATTTTTCCCCAGTTATATTATCCAAGAAAAGCTCATCGATTTTGAGTTCCGAGTTAATTTGGTTTCTGAGGAGCTCTCAGTGCTAATGCACATATTAACTATTCAAAAGACCCATCAATACATTCTAGCATATTATATTATTAAATCGTGCCAAATGAAAATAAATTCCTTCTTTCAAATAATAGTACATGGCGACCGAACCCAGCTCGATTAAAAGAAAGAGTTTGGTAAAATCATGTTTTTTTTTCTAAAGTTCAAAGTACTTATTAAGAGAAACTTGAAAAGCATTTTTAAGCCCTTGGTTAAAATTACGCATTTAAAACAGCCATAATTTATTTTAAAAAACATAATCTTATTTGGACAAGACATCATCATAACCTTATTTAAACAATGCGCAACAAAAAATCACACCACAATAATTTTAATTTGATCTAAGGCCCCTGTATAGACGAGCCGACACATCAAGATTAAGTTTCACAACTTTGGATCCAGCGTGTGTGATGTTTTTTAAGCCGGTTGATGAATAGTTATCTTTTTGGTAATTTTTACCACAAGCAATGATTAGCAGCACGTGCATTTGGCAAAGCTTGGCAATGCCTAAAACTTTACTCTGGTAACCCTAGCTCAGCAACCATGAAAAATTGAAAGTAAAAGTTAATGAATAGATCCAAAGTGATCCAACTTATGCATGATGCGTCTGGCGGCTCTCATTTGATCGATCTCTAACATTTCAAAAACAATAACAATTCTAACGTTGCCAAAACTTGTTTGCCAAATATCATAAAAATTTAAATTTACGCTGATGTGATTAAATATGAAATCCAGTTATAATAAAATGCGGTTGCTATGAAACAATAAACAATAACAGTAATCATAAAGAAAATGGCGAAAGAGAGGTTCTCAAACTGTTAATGAAAGTACAAAAAAAGGTTTTTTTTTGTGAAAACTCGCGTTTTTACAGAAAAAACGCCGATGTAGATGAACTCAGAAACCAAAACTTTATCTAAATACAAAATTTCATCAAAATCGTGAGGGCCGTTTTCGAGATACGAAATATATATATATATACAAGAATTATATGAAGGTCTTTATGCAGAGTTGTGGCACATATGCTTTTTTTTTTTTACTGAAGTTATTAAAATATTACTAATTTCATGAAGATACAGTATTTTTATAAATATAAATAAAGGTTATAATTCAAAGAGGTTTTTTAAGTGATTTCAAAATCCAGTATCTCTGCTATGCTGTTTTTTTTTTTTTTTTTAAACTATGTTCAACAGAGTCAAAAAGCACCCAAAATGTTATGAATAATAAACTTTATTCCATAACAACAAAGCAAGCATGTTTCAAGGAAAATGAGGTTACACTGCCAGCGTTGCAACCTTTAGTTTTTTTTTTTTTTTTTTAATTACGCAGCACACTACAATTCATATTCACAACAAAGTACTACAAAAGACTTAAGTACATAGTTGTACAGTACAAAACAGATTTTTATATTAAAAGTATATATAAACATTGGTCCCATGTATCTTCCCTTTTGTAAATACTATCAGATGCAAAATGTTCAGAAGATAATATACAACAATAAAGGTAGTAAATGTTACTGTTTTCACAGGAGAAAATTGCATTAATTTTTAAATTCGTTAAATAATCAATTTTAAAATTCATTTAAATTATGTTCAAGAATTTAAAGAAAATAAATACACTTATAAAGCACAACTATTGTAAAACTAATTATTAAAAAGCATGTAAAGGAATAATATGAGCAAATTAAAATAGCTGCTGATCTCTTATAAAATTGTAAAAATAAAACAAAATTTCACAAATCTTTTAAAAGGAGAAAGGGGGAAAAAATTCTTTTTTTAAAAGTTGATTTCATATTTGAAATAAAAATACATATTACACAAATATATTTGCATTAAATAACTTTTGTACTTCAAATTCTCTCATTGAAAATTAATATAATCTAAATATTTATATATTATAACTCTAAATAATTTCATAATCACATAATATATAAACTCTTGACACAAGTTGTTAAATAATATAAATTATAATTCATATAAAATAACTAGTACAAAATATAAAAGCAACATTTTGCACATTTGACACAAATATTCCACAGTATAAGAACTGTGTACTTTCTCTCAAAATTGTTTATTGAAATTAGATTTTAAAAGAATAATGGAGGAGATATGTTGATTTTAACCAAATACCACTCTTAGTTACTTGACATAAAATAACTTCATTTCATTATTTGAAGTGATATCCGTCTAGTTAATAAAAAATTGGGGTTGCCACAAATGTCTGACTGTTAAAAAAAATAGTTCAGGCACTGTTGCAAGATACAAGAATATTAAATCTCTTCAGTAATAACATTGAGGTTTAGAAAATTGTTTTAACATGAACAACTTTGTAAAGTCTATAACATTAACAAACATCAGTTTTCAAAATGCATGTCTGGAAATAGTTCTGTTCTAGTCTTCAAACATCTTACTTTTTAACCGAAGCATCCTAAAAATTGAAAAATAATGTTAATCAGCATAAAAACATTAAATCACTTAAAGTAAAATCCTGAGATATCACAAGAATTTACTTCTAACAGGAATCATACTGGTTAAACAGGTGCTAGTAAGTATAATATCAAAAAGTATAATTTCTCTTTCCTAAATACCTCTAAATTTTTTTATACTAATTTGTTTCGGGTTTTTTAATTTTTTTTTTCCACATTGGGTAAATAAGCACGATGCCACAATGTTACCAGGCTCTTATATAAAGCAACCTAGTTTTGAATTTTAAAAAAGAAGATTAATCCCGACAGTAGCAAATGTTGCTCATTTAAGAGCTACTTAAAGTCGACTTAAAATAATGCAGTTTGTACAAGAAACTTTAATATGTATATGATTAAGACAATGAGATCAAAAAAATATATATTCCTTAAAGGGGAAATTTAACATTATTGCTATAGGGTTCTTTTCTTTTGTATCTAGATTATAGAATTTATATTGCTGTAAGCGGCGTAATCAATTATCCGTTACCCAATTAAATGAAGACAACTGTACTTGGCAGGAGAATTAAACTAAACATTATTTAAAAACAGATCATTTTGCAGTAGTGTTTTTTCTTTTTTTTAATATATTTATTTTCTCAAAGAAATAAAAACAAAAATACTATGACAAGGCAAGACAAAAATACAAATAAAATAAAAATACTGAAAAAATAGAACATGTACATTCATTCGGTAAAAAAACAAATGGTGTCAAAGCAAATCAATAATAATGCAAGTTTATACACACATGCAATTGAACCAACAAAAAAACTTTTTGTACAATAAATAATAAGTTTTGCAAAACCCCACTGATGTTTATGAAATAAATAATAAAAATCCAATGCTTGGGGAACCTTTTCCCTTTTTCAAAATTCCGACAGAAATGCCATTTGAAAACTCTCCATTCACCTCATTTAATTTACCACCACCATGAAAGGAAATTAAAAGACAGTTACACATGCAGAGAATTTTAGGCAAAAATGAACATACCTGTCATTTTGTGCCTTCCCTAGAGATAGCAAAAGGGCAGAAACATACAGTTAGAGAAAATAACTCTCACTGCAAAGTATTTAAATTTACTTTTAACTTTCAGATAAAATATGAAGAAATAAAAAGATCGTAAATTCATGCAAGGATATAAGTCATGCTGAAGAATCAAGGTGGTGTTTAAGTTTCTGTCTTACCGATTTCTTTTTCGATTTGTCGGAACTCTTGGTCTTTGGTCGAGACTGTAAGAACATATGTATTTGAAAGTCAAGAAATTGTTAGATGTGGAAGCTGATATAGTAATACTTGAGAAACGTAGTTTAAAAGTATATATGTAACTTGGAACATATGGCATAAGTTTCTTAACATATGAACTTTAATTCAACAACCTCAAACTATAAGGTAAATTTATGTTGCACCGTCATTTCATATGCCACTAATTTTTTGGGCCATAATTTTACAAACTGTTGATAGTGTCAATGAATTCTATCTGTATGAAATTTTTAAACTGTTCTCTATAAACTAAACTCAGAGACAATTTTCCATCATTTCAATATTCATATTTTCACACATTTCATCCAATTTGATTGAAATTAAATTCCTCTCTCTCTCTCTCTCTACTTTAAACTGAATATTAAAGTAGCATATACGAGACAGTCAATAAGAAAAAAAAAGGATCAGTGAGTTACTTCCTATCTGGCTGATTCTTGCGTTCCAATGTATTACCTTATTCAATGCAGTAACCTTTTACATGAAAGATGAAATATTACAAATCCTTAATTCAAAAAGTGTCAACTATATTAATGTATTTTAGTGTTATTAAGATCTGAATTTCAGAATTATTTTATCAAATCAATACTTTTACGCTCCATCAGCAAATAAATGCATAAATTTTTCTCTTGAAGAGGCATGTGCTTAAGTTCATTAAATGATCAAGTAATAGTTAAACCCGTATTAGAACTTCATTTTTTTAGTCAGAAAACTAAATTCTAACATGCGTTTATATTAGTTTGAAACAGATTGAGTTATTATTAGATTGTTATTTGCTTGTTAAAAGTTACTTTCAAGAAAATAATTCAAAAGTATTAGTAATGATAGTGAAATTCTCCGGTACATAATTAAATCAGTAATATCACTTGGTGTTTTTATATGTAATTCATATTGCGCTGAACGTCAAAACATACCTCACTATTTGCAATTGAGCTTTGAATAGTACTGGAATTGCCGTTTGCTGTCGACACCTAAAAGAAAGAGTTAATTTCAAACTTCTAGAGTAATTGGGTGTTAAAAAAAATAAAAGGAAATAAAGAGTTCTAAATTTTGTTTTCAGACACTAATATTAAAATTTTAACTTTGTTCAAAAAAAAAAAAAAAAAAAAAACTTACAATTTTGAAGCAAAAGTTAATATTCTGCACTAAAACACCATCTGGTAAAGTTTGTCTAAAGTTAAAATAGTATTCTGATGCATATATTGAGTTATTTTGTACCATGCTAAGTTGTATGATATTTAATTATATCATTGATATTTGCTGAATTAGAGACACCTACTTAAAGCTAATCTATTTAGAAATTTTCAAGAATAAAACCAGAGCATAATGTACCTACAATACAAACATTGCTTAGCTTTATTTTATAGCACAGACACACACTATGCTGAAAAGATGAAACATAAAGTTTTTCCGACTGTCATAAATTAACAAGTTTGCTTGAAAGTGAGAGATCAAGCAATGAAGTATATTAACTCTTAAGGGAAAATAATGTCAACTTTTCTTACTTGAGATGCTTCTAGCTGGCTTTTTAGTTTTTTTACCATTTCCTGCTCTGCAGTTAGGGCATCTTGACCTATTTTGACTAAAGAATTCAGTTTAATCATTTGAGATGAAAAGTTTTTGCTCGTTTTCTTTTCATCTTCTAATTTAGTTTTCAAATCTTCTACTTCCTAAAAGAAATACAAAAAGAAATTTAGAAGTAGGTAAAACTTTTAAATGAATGACAAAATGACAATTTTATACTAGCAAGATTACTAAAAAGAATCTAATTTTACTGCCCAATACTTATACAATTTGTACTGATTTTAACAGTAACTAAAGAGAAGTTATAATAACAATCCTAATAAAATGCTGCACTAAAGCGGGTGCCAGTTAATTGAATCAGAGGTAGTTGAATCAACCTCTTTAATGGTCAAAAACAGAACAAAATCCACCTTTATCAAATTGCTGCTTTATTGAAGCAAAAATGTTTAAAACAAACGTGATTCATATAAGCGAAGGTCAATGTAGTATATCAAATATAATGTACTCTAATAAAAATAATTTAAAATATCTTAATGAATGAAATTTAAATTACAAACATTAATGGCTTGAAAAATCATTACTAACCTGTATCAAATGTTCGTGCCTACTTTTCTCCTTTTGTAGTTCTAAAATTAATTTTTCTTTATTTTCTAGTTGGTCAGAAAGATTTAAACAATTTTTTTGCACCTATAAAAACAATTTAAAAATTAAAGTAGTTTGCAAATTATGAAAATTATTGAAATACTTTGTAACATTATCATTTTTTAAGACCAATTTCTTTAAAAAAAACTTACTTCATCACATTTCTGTTCTAACTGTGACCTATCATTTTCAGCACTTTCAAGAGTACTTTGTAGAAGTTTTAATTTCTCTTGAAGCTGCAGAAAAAAAAACCGAAAATTAAATTCAGCAGAAACTTTTTGTATGAATATATATTTTTATGTGGGTGGTGTTTAAGTACTTGAAGAAACAATGGCAAGGGGGCTTCAAATTAATATTGATATGGTTTAAATTTATCTTCTTTAAAAAATTGTAACTTATGATTTTAATAAAAATAAAAAGGAATTTATTTTATTTGCTTCCTAACAAAGCATAGTAAGATTCAAAATTGAGAAAAATTCTATTTTCATATCAGATGCAAAAAAAAAAAAGGTTGCATTTTCCAAAATGAAGGCATCAAAATTATGAAAACAAATAAATGGATTTATTAAAGTAAATTAATTTCAGAATAGCATAGTAATAAGTCTTCACGATGAGTATTATTAATAATAGGGAACATGCACTATGTCACAAAATATGGTTAAATTACTGTTATTTCATAGAATCGATGATGCTGATGCCGAAAATCAACATTAAAATTCCAAAAAATCATTCACTTGAGCGTGAGAAGCAATTAAAAAGGGAGATTTTTGTAAACAATGTCACGTGACGAAAAACGCTCAGCCATTGGTCCACGTCACAGAATACGATTCTCCCAGTATCGCTGCCTTTGATGAGACAGTCAATGCGTTTTTAACACGCTGTTTTGTATTATCGTTATATTCGGAGCCCGGATGGTAGTTCATTTTTTGGCGTTTTCTTCGTCTTAGTTCATTATACAAAGAGTTTTACAGCTCTTTAAACGTTGAAAAGTTTTTATTAACTTTTGAGGGCAATTTTTAATGTTTTAGCTCATTTATGAAGTTTGAGCCAATTTTTAAGCAGCTGTGTCTTCTTATCAGTTTAGTGGTTTATAGTCATTGTTCACTTTAAAAGGGAAATGGGGGGGGGAGGGGGATAAACGAAAGGTACTCTGCTTCACAAAAGAAAAGGAGCATAGTAAAGCTGGTAGATCAAGAACAGAACAGGTTTGCGTTCTTTGACTACATTCCAATCCTTTTCTCATTCTTTCAATCATTTTCTTGGAATTAGATTTCTGGAGAGTTCTGATCACTGAAAAACATCAACATTTTTCAAATCGAAACCTAAAAAAATACGTGCGTTAATTCTCAGTAAAAATGTCCAAGTGTTTACCACTGAAATATTTAAAATGTTTTCAACTTCAGCTGCATTTTTCGGGGGGTTTTGTTGTGAATTTTCGAAGCATGCTTAGTTTTATTCAGTCATCTAACTTCTGAAATGTAGTTATAATTAATGATTGATGCGGGTTTTTTTTTCTATATCCTTCATATTTATTATTATTATTTTTTAAAGAATAAAATGACTTTTCATTTAAAATGATGGAAGAAAAATTCATTAAAAGGCAGGCCGATAATTGTTCAAAGTTGGCTAGCTGTACGTTGTATCCATTTTCAGAAAAACACCCCGATTTCATATCAGTAAGAAATGAAAAGAATTTGAGCAGTAAGATGAGTCAAAAGCTTTTATTTTCGCAAAAACAGGAGTGTTTAAACCGATAAATAATAATTGAGAAACAAAAAACAATTTAAAAATATTTTTAAAGGGGGTTGGATGGGGTGTTGCTGGGGGGGGGGACACCCTTCAGGGCGTGACACCCAAAATGTGTTAAAGAGTTTATGAAACGTCATAAAATTTAAAAAATTGCTTTCTTAAAAATTTCATGAAAATTTCATTTATATAGAATTTATGAAACGCAAGCATCGATACCGTTGGGGGGGGGGGGGGGCACCAAGTAACACCCATACGTTGTTTGAATGAAACCAACCAAAAATGTATCTCACAACTTATGAAAAATGTACATGTTGAATTTCTTGAAAAATATCCCCATTGTTTTAAATTATATAGAATTCATCCAATGCAGGATCATTATTATTGATGAAAAGGGGGTTACACCGGGTGACATTCAAAACGTATCCAAGAGTGTGTGAAAAAAAAATCTTTCTTTAAAAATGTTCCCGCTATTTGAAATTTTATTTAATTTATCGAATAGAGGAAGGAGGAGTGTTGCACCCGTGTGCTATTTAATTGGTTTGAGGAGTTAATACCAGTTTCGATTGAGTTAAACCAAATAGCAATCGCGATTGCTCAAAAAAAAAAAAAAAAAAAGCTCTTAAATTTTTGATGAATTGTTAAAACGTAGATTTTTTTATTATTATTTGTTCATTTATTCAGATTATTTTCTACAGAGTAACAAATAAAAAAATATTAATCTATAAATAGAAGTTTAGATTTATAAATAACATTTTAAAAAGTCATCATCTAAATTAAAATGTGCTTTAAATAAAACAAATTCTAAATAAATTTCTGATGAAATAAATCACAAACAATCCTCAAGAACATACGAATTGCATTGCATTTTGGTATTCTTGTAAAAACACGCGCTATGCAAAAATCAAGTTCTTATATCTTGAAAAAATGTATTTGCTATCAATATTTGTCGTTGAATAACAAAAATTGTATTCTTCTTTTCCAACCCCCCAGTTAACATGACTGACATGTGTCTCAAAGAATCTAAGCCCATGTTTTTACCAGCTAAATGTTCTTCATATAAGTATTCTTTTATAGCTAAAAAAACATAAAATTTAAAAAAATAAATAAATAAACCGTGAAGATTTGCGACTTGTAAAGTCTTAATAACTTGGCAGTATGTAAAACCTGTGCTTTAAAACTAGTATTTGGAATACATTGATTCCGTGATCCATCTTCTCAATATCTGCTAGTGTGAAGTTCCGCATTGTACAGCAGAGCAAACGCTAGCAGAAGGAACGCAGGGAGAAAAGTAGTATTCTGTGACGTCACAAACTCATGGAGCGGCTACTTTCGTTTTTCGGGAGGCGTGGCCTAATCGCTTTTAAAACTCGTTTTAAATATGTTTAAATTGGCTTAGTGGAGGTGTTATTGGTATGTTTCTGCACAGTTTTTCATGGTCTTTCATTTGCAAGTGAGTTTGAAAATCATGCATCTTACCCATTGTCAACATAGTGGCTGAAAATTTGGAGTAAGGAAAGGAATGTTTGGAAGTTGGGGGGACAAAAGCGTAATGCAAATACCGGATTTTCGCTATTAACACGAAAAAATACTGGAAATCCAGCGTATAAGTGGAACACAATCACAACTAAAACTAGCTAGCTATTAAAATTCTGAAAAGCGATGGAAGCTAGATTACGTAAAAAAAAAATGGGGAGAAAAGGAAAATTTTTAAATTTTTTTTTTAAATAGGAGGCTAGCAGTCCCTGTATTTGATGAATAGTATGTAATCTTTAAATGAAATTTAAGACTCCAAATTGAGTTTTTCCCCCTCAAGGTACTCAATGTCTGAAAAAGTTTGAGAATACCAGCTGATGCAGACAAAATCCCCTTTCCAAAAGTTTATAAAATATTGACATTTGAGATAAGTATAAATATTATGCTCAATGAATTATTAAAATATTGTGAAACTCCTCGTTTAATAAAATTATCAATGTTTCTTACTCTCTCATTCTCTGCATTTACAGGTTGTTAATCAAAAATATTTGTATTATAGCCAGTTTGATATTCAGGATGTCATTAAATGCACTTTACTTGATTTCAAAAGGTGACCTCGAACAATTTTGGAATTTTAGAGGATAAGAAAAAAATTCATGTGTGCAGAAGACCTGCATCATGACTTTTTTTTCCTAATCCTTTATAACAGTGGTGCTCAACCTTTTTCTGCTCTAATACCGCACCTCAAATTAAGATCATTCAAGTCGACCAGAACACATAAAATATCAAAATACTTCATTTTCTAAATATCATAGGAAAACAGGAAAGAAAATTAAAAACCAACTACTGCTGTTTTCATTACTTGATGCTTATTTTATGAAATGCATGTTTTTCAGAAATCAATTTCTGAATATTTGGCTCCAAATTTGAGACATTGCCATTTATGATTTTCAATTTGTAATATTGACCAAAACAGCGGGCCACACACATCAGCTTCGCGGACTGGATGTGGCCTTTGTCCGTAGGCTGGGACCACTACTTTATAACTTAGTCTGAACGGTAACAGTTCCTCTGACATCAAATAATGTTTTTATCTTTAAAAAATTGTAAATTACTGTTTTTAAAATTAAGTGGTTCTTATATTTTAGACTTTCCAATCAGAAAAAACACCAAGAATGTTTTCAAAACAATGAAGTAAAGTATAACATTATATCATGAGAATATTAATTCAAAGTAAGAATATAATACTACCAACCTCTTCTAATTGGTTAATTTGCTGGAATGTAGACTGCATGGCTTCTTTTTCTGCAGCCAAAGCATTTTTCTCAGATAAAACCTGAAACATAAAAAGGGGAAAAATTCAAAACTTCAAAATATAACATTATCTCTATTCTATCCACGTTCTCTCCATTCTTTCGCTTCTTATTCTAAAAGCAAAAAACCCCTATTTTTCTGCTTCTCAATAAATTTTGTTAAGCTAATTCATGTTAAAACAATCATTTTGATGAAAAATAAAATACCTTATCTAATTCTAACTGCTTTTGATGTAACTTTTCATTCCACAAAGCTTCTTGGGACTCAGCACTTCCCTGCAAACTTTGAAGAGTTGACTCCTGAAGTACACACAAAAAAAAAAAAAAAAAAAATGATATTTTGAACATCCTATATTAATGTTAATGTGGATACATCATACTATTTTCACTCGCCTTTCTACCCCTCCCCCTTTTCTTCCTTCTTTTTTTAAGCATTTAATTTTGTTAAGTACATATATTTTTATAAAAACTTTACTAATTATACCCAAAAATATTGATATTTATAATAATAAATCCCTTGAGAATAAATTTGAATCCAATGTAAATTTTGTAAAAATTTCATTATTTTGCAATATTTTCAACATTTCTCAAAACTGAAAACTTTATTTAGCAACAAAACGAAATTAATGTTTTTTTTTTAATTCTAAATTTTTTTTAAATATAATAAACATAATTTATGGTCATAGTAGATAGCTTCAGATAGCATGAGACATAGAAATATTATAATAAACCAAATTTTCCCCAAGGCTACCAATGAACCTTACTTCATTCAAAATCAAACTGGTGGTAAATGAATTAAATTACTTACTCTGTTTCAGAGAGTAAAACAGAAATGATTGATTTGAAAAATAAAAGGCAAAATATTTAAATATGTTCATCATGAGCATACAATGATGCCAATAAAAATCAAACATGTTTAATTTTTTCTCGACTGCAATAAAATGTAAGAAAAGTAAAGCTAATCAAACATTAACCAAATTTTAATTTTAAGAAGTTATTACACAAATTTCAACGTCAGATTTTTTTTCCACATAGCACGTACTACAAAATAGTTTTCAACGGATTGAAATACATAATTTAATAAAAGCAATTGTTTAAATCATAGTTCAAAAAAGTCACACTTGTGCATCCTACTACCTGAATATAATAATAAAAATAATTTAGATGTTGGGAGCAAGAGCATAATTTTCTGGTTGACTGTAAATTAGGTAATAGCTTGGTAAAAATACATTTTATGAAATATGTTTACTTCAAAAACATTAAATCACACATACTGTGTCTGCAAGAACTTTTTCATAATGCCTTTGTTGTTCTAGAAGCTCTTTCTCTTTCTCTTCTAGAAGCTGTTCTACATTGTGTTGTTGATTACTACTTTCTGAGGTAGCTTGCATAAAACTAGATGCTTGTTTTTCGAATTCAGAAAGCCATCTTTCATGTGGCTAAAAAATAGAATACAAAAAATTACTCAAGATGAAGAACAAGTTAGTTAAAATGAGATAATATTAACACTTCATTGAAATAACATTGTGTTACATAAACATGATGCATAAAACTATTAATGAATCATTACTTTTTCATTAGTTATCTATTTGAAATATCTTTTGAAAAATCAATCACTGTGAAAAAGTTTTTAATTCTTATTAAAAACTAAAGTTTAGTTCTTATTAAAAACTAAAAAGAGATTTTTTTGAAAACCTAAACTAAGAAGACAAAATAACTTAGTGACATTGCACCGTGAATATCAGAAAGTGAAATATATCGATCAAAAAAGAGGATCAACAGAAGAATAATTACCAGAGAACTGTCGATGGATACATTAGGACATATCCTAAGTAAGCACTGCCTTGTGTGCAATTGACTTTGTTGCAATTCTGAACTGAGATTCTAAAAAGAAAATGAAAGTTGATATAAATAATAACACTAACAAAACCAGTAGATTAATTACACTTCGCAGCAGTTTAACTTGGCAGTGACGTCACTACGGGCGGAGCCAATAAGAGCTCACAAGCAGTCAGCGGTTTCCTCTAATTCGCCAAGTAGGCTGTGACGTTTTATCTAGCTCGTTTTTCATAGGCTAACGTCACGCTGTTGGCTCCGCCCATAGTGACGTCACTGCCAAGTTAAACTGCTGCGAAGTATATAAACATAACAAAAATATCATTAAAGACAACAGCAGTTTAAAAGCAACTATATAAGTCAATTGAAAGGAAACATTCAAATATAACTATAATAGTTAGCCAACCCATGCAAAGCATTTGCTCTCTAAATTCATAGTTCTACTGTAAAAATATAACATAGATAAAAGATTAGTTCAAAACCCTTTTTTAAATTTAGTATCAAAACAGTGGACAAAAAGGACAAGTTTAGTCATTAATTTAATACAGATTTTTTTTATCAATTTTAAAAAGCTTACTTTTACAGTCTTTTCCAAGTCTGTTATTTTTGAACCTGCAGATTGATGTTTGGAATTTAACATAGTAAGCTCAGAATTTAACTGTTTATTTTTTTCACATTCAGCTTTATAGTCTAACAGTCTTTGTGCTGCGTCACTTTCAGCTTTTTGGAGCCTCTCGGATAATTCACCTGAAGAATCAGAACTAGAACTAACTTTTTGTAGTTTTTCTTCGCATTGCTTTTCAATATTTAATATTTTCTGATCCGCTGCTGTCTGAATCTCTTTGATTTTTTGATCAGCATTCTTTTCTGCATTAGTTAATGCATCCACTACTTTCCAGTTCTTCTCCCGGAGTTCCTATCAACAGACATACAGAATAGTTAAAATTCAAGAAAAAGATAAACAGATGAGTCGAAAACTCCCAAGTAATACATGAAAGTAAATATATGTTAGTTATGTAATGCAATGTTCCAACAAAGGTGAAGTTAGGAAATAACTTCCCAGAATTTTTTTTTGCATACTACCAATCCTAGTCCATAGTAATCTATACGTATGCATTCAAGTTCAAGTACAAAAAATATTTCTCATTCCAAACTAAAAGTTCAAAAGGAAATTTTTCAGCAGTCTAACAATAAAAGTACAAGGTTAAGCACTTAGATTATCATTAATTCAACTCTTTAATATGAGCTTGAAACTAATAACACACAGGAATGACGAGAGGCTATGTCAGCCCTAGTAGGAAACTTGGTGACCAAGCCCTTGGAAGGGCCCAGTTCGGAATTCAAGTATTTCAACATAAGTGTCAGTGGAATAAGGAAAACTGAGGAACACACTGAAAATGGGCAAGCCTTGACTCTTCGGGGGCCTTAATAGTATATTTTCAATGGACTAACTCTATAGTGCCCGACCTTTTATACCTGAGGAAGACATCTCACATTTGAATGAATGTTACTAGGTCAGAAAACAGATTGAGACAACTTAAAAATATTTAACACATTGACTGCCGAGCTATGAAAAAGTCATAGCATATGAGTTGGGCTAAAAACAGTGTACCTGCCAGCCAGTTATGATTCACTGATACCTGTCCAAAAGCCAAATATCCATATTCATGTCAGTGCACTGCGCATAAATTCAAATCGGTATGAAAATGGCAAATTGCCTGCTAACTAACTTTAAGTCAATGTTCGTTAAAATGACATGCTATGAATTATCTCATAGTGTGGCAGTCAATGTGTTAAATTATGTCTAGAAAGGTTAACATCAAAAAGGAAAGAAAATTACAAGAGAAAATATTTATAGATATGACTGATGAATATACACATTAATTACATTATTTTTCTGCTTTTGTGCTTCAATTTCCTCACTTAGAGCATCATTTCTTGCTTTCTGTTTACATAAATCATCATTGACTTGAGCTAGTAAACTTTCCTTTTCCTTGATTCTAAAAATAAAAACAGTTTTAAAACATGGAAAGTTAAAAATTAACAGTTTAAAAGCACTTTAGTATGAGAGCTTACATTTTATCTTTTTCAGCCAAAGACTTCATAGCTTCATCATCTTGAATCTTAAAAACACAAAAGTAAACAAATAAACCCTTAGACATATTTTTTTAAAAGTAACTTTAAGTTAACTTTAATCTTAGCTTACAAATTCAGATAAGTATCTTTAAGGTTTTCAATTTTTCAAAAATATATATTAAATTTTTATCATCTCCGAAAAATTGCAATCATTATTTCTAATAAAATGCAGGTTAGGATAAAAATCAAATTAAAAAATAAACATTTTGAACAATCTTTTGCTTTTAGATGTACTATAACATTTAATTGCAACTAGCAAATGTTATTTTCGTTTTATTCAAAAATGTCACAGCAATGAGGGGAGGTATAGCGAGACAGAGCATTTTTTCCTGTCATAATTTTCTATGGGCATATAACAATATTTTAGCACTTGTACAACGTAAAATTTCAGGACCAGAGGGTCCAAACTAAGATAGATTTAATATTCGTAGTTTTAACTAGTACTTTCAAATGAATCTTACTTAACTTTGCTAAGAATGTTTAATTGAGTTGTTTTGGAAATAACAAGGTAAACTTTTCTTTGACTATTAAAATTTTAGACTGTTTATTGACACACAATTGAGTTTTCATAATATTTTGAATGATAACAACAGACAAAAATCTAGAATTTAAGAAATAACAATCACATGTAAGTTGATAAAACGTATTAAAAGAAAAAAAAGGATATATTGGAGAATGCTAATTAACTTGCAACCTACTTAAACTAAATGGATGGAAAACACAAAGTAAAATATATAATTTTGTGAGTTCCAGTTTTTTTCAGACTAGCAATTCTCAGACTAAGAAATTTTTGGAAAGAGAAGTACAAAGAAAATAGTAAAGGATATCCCATAAAATCCGTTGCCAAAAAGGATTGCTGAGAAACATAGTACAGTACCCCTCGTTAAATCGCGCTTGTCAAGGGACAACAAAAAAGCGCGACATGTACTTTAAACTGCGATATAATGGAACCCATGAAAAGCACATATTAATTTTACCTAAAAATAAATAATGCCTACACTTGGAGGGGGGGGGGATCGCTTATTATCATATTAGGAAGATTTTTTAATACAGAAAACAAAAACACATTAGTTTACAATTGTTCTTTTAAGGTACAAAAAAATGTTTTGTTTTTTGGAGTAAAAGAATCTAAATTTTCAACTTTAACTGCTGAAAATTCAGAAGAATGAAAATCACCACTTTTGTTAATTTATCTTTAGCAATTTTTGCATGAGTAATCCCAAATTTAAAGCTAAGTTTTACTTACTTTTAATGTTTAGGAGACAACGAAAAAACTACATGTAGCAAGGGGTTGTTGTATAAAAAAAGATTATTTTAAATCCAAGTTCTGAATGGGTCATTCCATTTTAAATCAACAAATTTTCAAAAAAGTTGTTGCATCACCATTTTTGATTTTGATGAAAATTTGCATGTGTATTCCTTTTACTTCCCAGAGCTCAAAATAGTGTTCATTTTATTTTTAAAAAATTAACCCTTTGATATATAGGCCCTTTTTGTTGTTGGCAACAGCGAAAATCGGGCGTTTTGATGCTTTGTCTTATGAACTATAACTTTTTTTCTATTAAAGATTTTGAGCTCAACTATAGCTCATTGGAAAGCTAAGAAAAAGATCTTTTTATATATGCTATCAATAAATTTCAGATTTAAAAAAAATACTTATTTTTTTAAGGTCAAAGTTCCCGACGAAAATGACATTTTTTACTATTTTCGAACATTAAAAAACCCATGAAGGGTTCAAAGTAACAAGCCGATTTTTTCATCATATATTCATAGTCATGGTTACTTACTGTATAAAAAAAATTGGCTTGTTATTCCACCCCCTTTATGAGATATGCTCCCCCAAAGTTGTAAATTTTTTAAAAAATTCAATTTTCAACGCTAAAAAAATGCATGTGGGGGGCAAGATAAAAAAAATTTTACATGTGGTATTTTAAGTACTTTTTACCAGCTTTCTAATAAAACAAAAGTTGCTTTGTTATTCAAAGGCGTTTGGCAGATATAAGGGACTGAACTTTCAAAAAATTGCACAAAAACAACACGATAATTTTCATTTTTTTTAATCTTTTTTTTTATTTAAATGTAATTATATACCTTATTCTTTGCCTTAAATGCTAAAAAAAGACTAAGAAGAGCTATGAAGAAACATATTTAAGGTTTAATAAGATAATTTAATGTTTTTAACACCTGGGAATATAGAATACCACTAAACTTGTCTGATTTTTAAACACCTGATTGCTACCTACAACAGGACTGAGCATTTCACAACTTGTCCAGGTTTGTTCATACCATGTGGTAATCCTTGTTCTGACTTGCTCTCACATGTGTATCTTAGTTGTCTTTCAAATTCTGAAAGAAGTAGGTTGTTGAGCTAGTGTTTTTGCTGTAAAATCTTGTGAAGCTGATGTGATTTCTCTTCATTTCAAGTTCATTCATAATCACAGAATGTTTTGTTAAAGGTAAAAGAAGAAATTCTTTAGAATCCTTAAATATAAATTTAAATTTGTTTTTCTGCATGTAAACTGTGAATAAGTTATGGATAACCCTAAATGCTCCATAGGAGTTTTTGAGAATGATGATTGTAATATTTTAAGTTACAGTAGGCAGTCAGTCCACTGTAAATAGTATTTCTGAGTACAGTGATGATGATAAAACTTTACTGCACCTGAGAACTAGGTGTAAAACTATTGAAACTGTTTGTACCTACCAGCAAGAAGTTCCATAAAGGTGGCAAAACTTGGCAAGAAATTTTTTTGCATGGTAGGTACAAACAGTTTCAATAGTTTTACACCCAGTACTCAGGTGTAGTAAAGTTTTATCATCATCACTGTACTCAGAAATACTATTTACAGTAGACTGCCTACTGTAACTTAAAATATTACAATCATCATTCTCAAAAACTCCTATGGAGCATTTAGGGTTATCCATAACTTATTCACAGTTTACATGTAGAAAGACAAATTTAAATTTATATTTAAGGATTCTAAAGAATTTCTTCTTTTACCTTTAACAAAACATTCTGTGAATATGAATGAACTTGAAATGAAAAGAAATCACATCAGCTTCACAAGATTTTACAGCAGAAACACTAGCTCAACAACCTACTTCTTTCAGAATTTGAAAGACAACTAAGATACACATGTGAGAGCAAGTCAGAACAAGGATGACCACATGGTATGTACAAACCTGGACAAGTTGAGAAATGCTCAGTCCTGTTGTAGGTAGCAATCAGATGTTTAAAAATCAGACAAGTTTAGTGGTATTCTATATTCCCAGGTGTTAAAAATATTAAATTATCTTATTAAACTTTAAATATATTTCTTCATTGCTCTTCTTAGTCTTTTTTTAGCATTTAAGGCAAGGAATAAGGTACATAATTACATTTAAATAAAAAAAAAGATTTAAAAAAATGAAAATAATCGTGTTGTTTTTGTGCAATTTTTTGAAAGTTCAGTCCCTTATATCTGCCAAACGCCTTTGAATAACAAAGCAACTTTTGTTTTATTAGAAAGCTGGTAAAAAGTACTTAAAATACCACTTGTAAAAAAAATTTTATCTTGCCCCCCACATGCATTTTTTTAGCGTTGAAAATTGGATTTTTTAAAAAATTTACAAGTTTGGGGGGGCATATCTCGTAAAGGAGGTGGAATAACAAGCCAATTTTTTTTATACAGTAAGTAACCATGACTATGAATATATGATGAAAAAATCGGCTTATTACTTTGAACCCTTCATGGGTTTTTTAATGTTTGAAAGTAGTAAAAAATGTCATTTTCGTCGTGAACTTTGGCCTTGAAAAAATAAGTATTTTTTTTAAAGTTGAAATTTATTGATAGCATATATAAAAAGATCTTTTTCTTAGCTTTCCAATGAGCTATAGTTGAGCTCAAAATCTTTGATAGAAAAAAAGTTATAGTTCATAAGACAAAGTATCAAAACGCCCGATTTTCGCTGCTGCCAACAACAAAAAGGGCCTATATATCAAAGGGTAAATTTTTTAAAAATAAAATGAACCCTATTTTGAGCTCTGGGAAGTAAAAGGAATACACATGCAAATTTTCATCAAAATCAAAAATGGTGATGCGCACCCCATTTGTTGATTTAAAATGGAATGACCCGAATACAAAGTTTGTGTTACTTCTCAACACCTCAAAACCTAGTGAATATCATACCTTTCCATTAAGTTCTCCATTTTGGTGGATTATTTCTTGCCCATCACCAGCTACTCTTTCCTTGGTTGACACAAGTTGCTCCGCAAGACGTTCATTTTCAAGTCTCAACTCTTTTAGCTCTGTCTGAATTTTGTTGAATTCAGTAAGTTTAGTTGTCAATTGCTTGACTTGAGCATCTAATTCAGCAACACGTTTCTGAAAAAGAAAAAAAAAATAGGCTTTCAATAACTGTCGACAGTTACAACTTAGCAAAATGTTAAGAGTTGGGAGTGTTGCAAATTATAAACTTCAAACACAACCACAGCCGTAAATAATATATTGGAAATTAGACTTATATATAGTAAGTTTTATAAGTAAAATTAGGAATATTTTGCATAAATAAATTTAGAGACAAAAAGTTTGAGCATGAAAGGGATTTTTGTAGTATAAGAAAAGATTTCTTAGATTGAGCCTGCACAGTACCCAAAATTCAATGTTTGGAAATCTGGCAGTACCTAAAATTTGAAAATTAAAATTACTATTTTTACTTTTTTAAAACTTAAAAATAGATAAGTTTCTTCCCTCTTATAAAGGACTAGCAGTACCCGTACGACGATGCCCATGCAAAAAAATGTGAATGAAGTCAACTGAAGAAATTTAAATTCATTTCCACCCTCTGGAGTAAAATTATTATATTCTTTAATTCAAATGTGCTCCACGACCTTTTAAGTTCCACTAAAAGTCATGTTGAAGTTTAAATCACAATGTGCCAAATAAATTTTAAAAAACATTAAGTTAAGGAACTAACAGGAGATTTAGTCAATTTTTAAGGCTTAACACTACACGCAAATTTAAACCACTGAAGAAAGAGCACTTTGTCTGGAAATGGACCTAGTGTTTCAGTTTTACGTATAGAGTTTAGCCTTGAAAATTGACTAAATTTGATTAATTAATATCTCCTGTTTTAATTAACCTAGAGAAACAATGCTAAAACTTTTTTTTTTCAGAAAAGAGACACCTTTTCCAACAATGTATAATGTTTGGTGGGGGGGGGGGGGTTCACCCCTCAAATATGCCGGATACACCGAAAATGAGACTAATTAATAAATTTTAAAAAATCTTATTTGAAATTTAGAATTCAGCCTTCAAAGTGCATTTCACGGGGATACACTCAAATTTTGTACCAAGATTCAGGTCGATAGGTGTTGTGGGGCTTCTGGCCATCAGCCTTGTGTTCAAAGGAAGGATTATTTTAGTTTCAAAGACTTTTTTCTTCTTTCGTGTTCGCGTGTGATGAACTTATTTATTTTTAGCGAAATTTTCACGCTTCAATGGAACTTTTGACACAACTGTAGAGCCAAGATTTTCGAAAACTCTCAACGAACACAGCAATTTTGCCCTAGAAATTTAATATAATTCACCGATTTAACCATAATTTCAATGTAAAATTGGTCGCCAAATCTAAATTTATTAACATAGGGAACCGATTGTGTCAGGTAGCTCAGCTACATCTATTCTTCCATGATTTTAATGTGAACATAAGGCAAGAAATATGTCTTTCGCACCATCTCTTTGAAGTGATTACAATTTAACAGTGACCCCAGGCCCGTCATTTGGGGGGGCAGTTGGCGGCAATTGCCCTCCCTGGCTTTCAGAAATCAATGTATTTACATATAAGTGGGTGTGGTTTTTGCTGTTTTCTGACGGAATTGCATTGCGTTTGCACCCTTTGCCTCGCCCTCCCCCCCCCCCCGGAAATACTTGAAATGACGTCCCTGAGTGACCCTCAAATAAGCAAGATTTCACTGGTTGGGAGGTCTGGTAAATTTCCTGATTGTCACCAAACTTTTCGACGCCAAATACAAAGGATAACTGAATAGCGGTATAGCTGAAAACTGGGAAATTTGGTTAGTAGCCAGTGGCCAGTGGACTCAATTATATTAGTCTCCACTTTTTAAAGTTAGTCGCCACTTTTTAAAACTGCAACTAACGAAGCACTGTTAATACGTTTTACATTTTATATGTTTTTAAATGGGTTCCAGAAGCGTTCAATACATATTGATGTAAACCAACAAGTTGTATATTTATTTGTATGTTTCCATTATACAGTCCCTTTAAAATCGTATAAACAGTGCTTCACTTTATGTTTCAAATTTTTATGAATAACGACAAAAAGTATCAGAATATCGCTCACGTAAGAAAGGTGATATAACTCAAAAGCACAAAATTTTACAGAAGAGACAGAAAAGAATTTAAACTTTAAGTACAGCCTAAAACAAGGAAAAGTTCAGTTTTAGAGCATTACTAACTGATTTTGCAAACCATAGGGACCCTTATGATTTTTTTTTTTTTTTTTTTTTTGTAAACAACATCTCAAACTGTTATATATTTCTACATGAACCGCAAAATTTACCCATTTGCTCAGTCATAAATAAGATCAAGTCAAAAGTAATTAACCAGTTTCATACTCTATTCATAATACTTAACTAACATTTTATATAGAACAAAAATGCATACCGTATATACTCGCGTATAAGTAGAAAAATTTAGTTCAAAAAATGAAGTTGAAAGTTAGGGGGTCGACTTATACGGGGGTCAGAATTTCCGAAAAATTTTCCCGAACAACTTTTGGAAAAAAAACACTCAAAAACGAGGAGATTTTTCAGATTCAGTCCAACTATTTTAAACAGACGCTAAAGAAGTAAATACTCATACATTCTACTGTATTTTTGCATGGTTTGATTGTGAAATAAAGAATAAATATTTACAATAAACGACCGACGTCGTGAAAAGTGCGGGAATTGCGAATTTTCTGATTGATGGTGTTTATCCTTTTGAAACAGAATGTAATACGGCTACATCGCAAAATTTATTGATAATAATAATGCAAAATAAAAGCAACAAACAGCAAAAATCGTCGCTGCAAAATCGAACCCTTACAAAAACCGCGATCGTAAAATCGAACCCTTTAAGGCCGATTCAGATTGCGAGCGACGCGAACGAACGAAGTGTTTTCTGCTCGCTGGTCAAAAATTCCGATCATTCATACTAGATGCGGGCGAAAGTCACGTGATGGTATTCACACACTAAGGATAAAGTGCGCCCAACTCGCGAGAGCCAATGAAATCGAATGTCCACGGGGTCAAAACAGAGCAAAGATGGCGCCTTCCTTCTAACTGGCTGTCGCTCTCGTTGCCACATTTCGTTCGCCTTTCGCACGCGAAAATATCTAGCATGCTAGATCGCTCGCGACAGGCGAATTTTCGCCGCGTTGTCATGGGAACGCATTCCGAAAACCTGTTTCGAGGGGAAAAGTTCACTTCGCGAGTGCGTTTCGCTCGCTATGTGAATCGCGCTTTACAAAAATCGCGATCGCAAAAATGAACTCTTTTTGTAAAAAAGAATAACAATCGGGTTATTTTCAACACAAGAAAGCTCACTGCATTCCATTTTCCTTCTTTTTAAAACGCTTATATATTTAAAAATCGCGGTAAAACGTTCCCGGATCGGTCCTGTTTTACAAATATCGAGATCGCAAAAATGAACCCTTTTAGTGAAAAGGAATGACAATCGTGCTGTTTTTAACACAAGAATGTTCCAGTGCATTTCAATTTCCTTCTTTTCAAAACATTTATATTTAAAAATCGCGGCAAAAGGTTCCCGATCATTTCAGAAAGTGCGGTCTCGACTTATACGCGGGTTTTTGATTTTTTCCCGATTTTCCTTAAAAAAGTAGGGGGATCGACTTATACGCGAGATCGACCTATACGCGAGTATATACGGTAGTTATACGTATCTTCTCTATATATATTTGCTCATTTTCTGACTAAAAGAATGTAGTATTTTTAATGATGAGTTTTAGTTAACAACTGGAAACATTTAAAAATAGAGTAATAAATAATGCTAAAAACAAGAAACCAGAGTTAAATTGTTTATTTAAACACATCATGTACTTGATTAAAATAGTATGATAAGTTTCAATTATTTATATATGCTCTGAAAAAGAAAAAGGTTTTTAAATTTGTATTGAGATTTAATTGATCTTATTAAAACTGTTTAAAAATATATAACATTTTAACGAAAACGATGTTATTTTAAGTGACTCCTCTTCTTCAATTTTGTGCTTTCCCCCACGTGATCGCTGAGCAGCCATTCCAAAGCAGGTAGCACGTGCAGGATTCAAAGTTCAAAGTGCAAATGACGAATGGCGGTTCCTTGTGGCTCAATTTCTCCCTCTAGCGATGGGGGGAAGAGGTGGGGAAAGAAATACATGGAAGTAGCGCGGAACAGGAGGGGGGAAATGTGGTTCGATTGTAAATGTTTAGAGTGACTGAGCAAGAGTGGCGACCAAGGGTGGCGATCGATGCCACATTTTTTAATCGCCACTTTTGCAACTTTAATCGCCACGTGGCGAGTGGCGACCGCTAATTTTCAGCTATAAATAGCGGTGTTACCAAAAATGTCAGAATGGAACTACAGTAGCCCCTCGTTACATCGCTCATTCGGATATATCGCTCTTTTCTTTTGTACTAAGTTCAAAACCATTTTTGAGAAAATATGTAAGTGCTCAGAAAAGGTCTCTTTCTCATTTATTTTGTGGCAAAAAAGACAAGGTATAGGCCAAGCGAGGGAAAACAATCGGCCAATGATACAGCAGCAGCATGTTTTCCTGATGAATTGAATCGAAAAATTGTTGAGCTAGTCTTGGTAAATGAGCAAATCTATAATGCTGATGAAGCTGCTCTCTACTAGAAAATGCTTGCAGATAAAACTCAAGATTTCAAGGCGAATAAATGAATTTTTATGTATGTGTACGTATAATTTACTTGCATACTGGATAGAAAACTATTTTTAATGACCTCGGTTATATCCCGCTTTTTTCTTGTCCCTCAAAAAGCGCGATATAACGAGGGATTAGTGTATTATTGTTAAAAATTTAGTGATGGCGACATTACATACATGCTCTAAACATGCAATAAACTACTCTTTAGACTGCAAACAACTACTGTTTCTTCCCAGAGTGTTTTCTTTTTCTTTGACTTGGAGAAAGTAGTGTTTCACTGGCTGGGAGGTTTGGTAAATTTCCCGATTGTTGCCAAACTTTACGACGCCAAATACGAAGAGTAACTGAATAGCCATCACTGATTTTCTAACAATAATAGTTCCATTCTGACATTTTCGGTAAGGCAGAATTTTGAGGAAGTCAACTGAATAAATTTAAATTCACTCCAACCCATGGGCGCCCATATGCGAAATATAAAGGGAGGGCTCATATATTTTCTTCACAGTTTACAGTTAAAAGATATGCTGTCTCGATAGACGTCCATAATTGTGAAAGCGTTGATGGGGCAGGATTTTGGGCACGAACAGACCTCTCGATGGTGTCCCATAAATGCTCAATGGGATTCATGTCGGGCGATCTAGGTGGCCAAATCATTCGTTGGAATTGTCCAGAATTTTCTTCAAACCAATTGCGAACAGTTGTGGCCCGGTGACATGGCGCATTGTCATCCATAAAAATCCCATCGTTGTTTGGGTACATGAAGTCCATGAATGGCTGCAAGTGATCTCCAAGTAGCTGCACATAAGCATTTCCAGTCAATGTTCGGTCCAGTCGCACTAGAGGACCAAGTCCATGCCATGAAAAAACAGCCCACACCATTACGGAGCCACCACCAGCTTGAACAGTGCCTTGCTGACAGTTTGGGTCCATGGCTTCGTGGGGTCTGCGCCACACTCGAACCCTACCATCGGCTCTTACCAGCTGAAATCGTGACTCATCGGACCAGGCCACGGTTTTCCATTCATCTAGGGACCAACCGATATGCTCACGTGCCCACGAGAGTCGCTGCAAGCGATGTCGTTCTGTCAGTAAAGGCACTCGAGTCGGTCTTCTGCTGGAATAGCCCAAGAAATCCAAATTTCTCCGCACAGTTCTAGCAGACACGTCCATTGTACGTCCCACATTGATTTCTACGGTGATTTGACGCAGTGTTGCTTGTCTGTTAGAATTTACGACTCTTTGCAGACGTCGCCGGTCTCGATCTTTAAGTGCAGGCGGTCGACCACTGCGCTGTCCATGGTGGGATGTTATGCCTGAAATTTCATACTCTCGGCACACTCTTGACACAGTGGATCTGGGAATGTTGAATTCTCTAACGATTTCCGAAATGGCATGACCCATGTGTCTAGCTCCAACTAACATTCCGCGTTCAAAGTCTGTTAATTCACGTCGTGCGGTCATCATCACGTTAAAACCTCTTCACATGAATAACTTGAACAGAAATGAAAGCTCTGTAAAAGCACTGCGCATTTATACCTGTTCTATGCGATGCTACTGCCATCTGAAAATTTGCATATTGCTATCCCATGACTTTTGTCACTTCAGTGTATATATATATATATATACTAGCTTAATATCCGGCTTTGCCCGGGTGCTTATTAATACAACATAGCATTCAGGGAAAAAAAGTTTGAAAGAGTTCTATTCATATGGGTACAAAATAATTTGCATCAATCTGTCTCTTAGGTACAAACTTTGAAAAAAACTAAAATATTACAGAAAGTTAAACGTTTACAGAAAAATAGTCTTATCAAAAGGTGAAAATTAAAGAGAAATGTTGTCTGTGCTTTGCCGCGTCCACTGGCATGAAATATATGCACATGGAAGTGAAAAAATTGCATCAAATTCACCCGCCAAATTCAAAATATTAACTTTTCTCTATTAACTGTTCCCACCTACAAAGTAAAAGTTATTATAACTCAATCTAATAAATCTGTCTGAAATAAATCTGTTTCTCGTTCTGAAGGCTTATCTCCATTACAGACGCAACTGTTGTCGCATTGCAAATTTGAAATTCAAATCCGTGGTTCTTTTTATAAAGTCCACATGAATTATGATTGTTTTTTACTTATTTCAATGCTAAAAGGAAATAGGTGAGCCTTAAATTGAAAATTCATTACTTTAATCGTAATCATTGTTGGAAAATACTAATATTTAAAAATCTTAAATTTCATCAATTTGAATACTAAAAGGCCTATCTCGATTACAATATAAATAGGCTAGATTCCTATAAAAGGGTCATTTTTTGACAAAAAATTTAAATTTGAGCTTTTTAGATTTTTTAAAATTTCAAGACCCCGCCTATGAGAATTCTAGGGCATCAAGGAACCTCTGTGTCAAGTTTGATGAAAATCTGACGCAAACTGTGGATTTGTATAGAGAACAAGTATATATATATACATACACTCATTTTTATAGATATAGATATAGGATCATTCCATTTTAAATCAATCAATGGGGGGGGGGGGTGCATCACCATTTTTGATTTTGATATAAATTTGCATATGCATTCTTTTTATTTCCTAGACCTCAAAAATATATATTTTTTTTTTTTTTTTTTTTGAATTTACCCTTTGATATGAAAATCCGTTTTTGTTGTTGGCAACAGGAAAATGGGGCATTTTAATGCTTTGTCTTGTAAACTATAATTTTTTTTCTATCAAAAACTTTGATCTCAAACATAGTTCATTGGAAAGCTAAGAAAGCTCTTTTTATATAGGATATCAATAAATTTCATATTTAAAAAATAGTTATTTTTTCAAGGTCAAAGTTTGCGACTAAAATCTCATTTTTTACTACTTTTGAAAATTAAAAAACCCATGAAGGGTTCAGAATAACAAGCCATATTTTTTATCATACATTCAAACGAAACTGCTGCACAAAAAACAAGAATCCGACCAAAATTGTCAGATTATGTTTGCCGTGTGTATGATAGTGACTGGTGGCTAGGAGAAGTGTTGCAAGTAAAAGTAGTCAATGTTGAAGAACAATACAGAATAAATTATTTTCATCCGAAAGGGCCAGGAACGTCATTTAAAAAAATCAAGTGAGGATGACTAAACTTGGATTCAGTTGCAAGACATTTTGAAAATCTTGACTGCATCAGAACTATGGTGTGCACAAGGAAGAGGTCACTATAAGAGTCACCTGTGATGAGCGAACATTTATCAACTCTTCTCTGTGAGACGAAACACTAAAGAAAATAGTTCTACAAGAGAGCGTTAAGAGATTTAGACGATAAAATTTTTTAAATTATCTTATAAAAGTAAATATGTTACTTCATAACACTTCTTTGTCATTTCTATAATTGAAAACTAGCAATTAAGAATACAATTAAATTTCACTAAAATCTGAGATTAATTATAAAAATAATCGTGTTGCTTCAGTGTAATTATATGAAAATTCAGATGCCCATAGCTGCCAAGCGCCTTTGAATAACAAAGCAACTTTTGTTACATTTTTTTAATGTAAAAAGTACTTAAGATTCCACCAATAAAATGATTTTTACCTTACCCTCACATGCATTTTTTTTTAGCGTTGAAATTTTTTTTTGAAAATTTGCAACTTTAGGGGGACATATCTCATAAAATGGGCAGAGTAACAAGCTAATTCTTTTGTATAATAAGTAACCACGCAAATGAATATATGATATCAAAATAGGGCTTTTTATTCTAAACCCTCCTAGTATAATTTTGGAAAGTAGTAAAAAATGAGATTTTCATCAAACTTTGACCTTGAAAAATATTTTTTTTAATCTGAAATTTCTTGATATATAAAAAGCTCTCTTTCTTAGGTTTCAATTAGCTATGTTTGAGCTCAAAATCTTTGATAGAAAAAAAGTTATAATTCATAAGACTAAGTATCATAAATGCCCCATTTTTGCTGTTGCCAACAACAAAAATGGCCTATATGTCAAACGGTATATTTTTTTAATAAAATATATATTTTCTTCAGGTCTGGGAAATTTTCATCAAAATCAAAAATGATGATGCAACAACTTTTTAAAAAATTTGTTGATTTAAAATGGAATGACCCAACAGCTAGTCCGCAGACATGGAGGAGTTTCCCATGCATATGCGGCGCCGGTTCATCCATGAATCTGCCTTTCTTTTTCTATTGAAGAATGTAGAAAGAGACACAATGTTATAATTCTGAAAGCGATTTCAGTGCAGATTAGAGTTATTACAATTTGGCATTTTTGGTAACTTATTCATTAATGGGTGAAGAAAAAAAAGTTTTAAATTTTTTCTGAATAAATAGTACTAAAAGCAGAAAAGTACTAATTTCCAAGGGGGGGCTCGAGCCCCCCCTTGCCCCCCCTTATGGGCGCCCATGCTCCAACCCCCTCTGAAGTAAAATTACTATATCCTATAGTTCAAATGCACTCCACAACCTTTTAAATTCCACTTAAAATCATGTTAAAGTTTAAATCAATTAGCTAATTAAATCAAAAAGACAGAAAGTTAAGTAAGTAAGAGGAGATATTAATTATGCAAATTGAATAAATTTTCAAGGCTTAAATCTATACACAAAATTTAAACCACTGTGTAACTTCAGGGGCAAAAGAGCAGTCTGTCTGAAAAATTGACTTAGTGTTTCAGTTTTTTGTACATAGTTAAGCCTTGAAAATTGACTAAATTTTAAGTAATTAATATCTCCTGTTCTAATTAACGGAGAGAAACATGATAAAACTTTTCTTTTTCAGAAAAACAAAATTCTTTCCAGCGATACATAATGTTTTGGGGTGGGGAAAGGTTTTCCAACCTCAATATGGCAGACACACCAAAAATGAGACTAATTAATTTAAAAATAACTAATTTGAAATTTAGAATTTGGCTTTCGAGATGCATTACATGGCGATACGTTCGAATTTTTGTGCCAAATTTCAGGTCTGTAGGAGCAGTGGGGGCTTCTCGCCAGCGGTTACAAACGTACAAACAAACAGAGTCCATCATCTTTATATATGGAGATAATAGACATTATTTATTGCAGGTAAAAATTTAGTAAGTTCAGACAAAACTACTGCTGCTGTCAAGAATCATTTGTTGTTTTCAGAGGAACAAAATCATGCTTTTCTCATTTCATGCATTAGTGCTTGTCATAGTTCAATTTTTTCCAACATCATCAGTAAAGTCTAAACAGTATTGCAGGAAAAGTGGAGCAGAAAGACGAAAACAGAGAAAAAGTTATGACGTCATTATAATTAGTTGTTCAAATTTTCAACATTTCAGTAGTAAACAAGAAATAATTCCAAATACAGTCAAACCTGTCTATCTCGAATTTCAGGGGACAGAAGAAAAATTCGAGATACGGAGGTTTCGAGATACAGAGGTCGGGATAAAATTTACAAAAATAAGCAATTGGAACAAAGTCAAATACTTAATACATTGTGCAATGAGTTACCGCCCGTAAGCCAGGGCTGAGGCAGAACTGTAGCAAATGCACCCACAGCTCGATCATAGCATCCTAAGACTGCAGTTTCGCCCTTAATAAGGGCGAAACTGCAGTCTTAGGATGCTATGATCGAGCTGTGGGTGCATTTGCTACTTAATACATTGTTTTGCGTTGATATTGTTGAATATTTTACTGTACGACATGTTGTAAGTCCATGTTTTACTAATTGTGATGACTATATCGATAGCAAGTTAATGCATACGTTTAAATACGAACATAGCCTTTGAATGAATGTGCAAAAGATGATTTTTGTCTCCAAATTATACCGTTTATAAAGGTGGCTGGAGATGAAATTCAAAAAAGTCATCGAAATTCGAGATAGAGAGGTTTTCGAGAAAAATCATTTGAGATAAACATGAGAAAAAACATTAAATTTATGCTTCAAAAGCAGGGAAATTGAAAAATTTCAACATAAAGAGATTTTTGAGATAGGCAGGTTCGAGATAAACAGGTTTGACTATTTTCTTTTGGAACTGCTGATTTACAGTTGTATGTTGTCCAACTTCGACAAAAAGTACAAAACATTTAGAAGCTATCAGTAATGATATCATTTACCTGTTCGACCTTCAATTTTTCCTCAAGGGCTTTTTGAGCGTCAATCATGGTTTGATTTTCTTTTAGAGCCGCAGGATTCTTCTTACTACCTTCCTCAACCTGTTTCTTAGCCTCTTCAATTTGCGTTTTTAAATTTTTCACTTCTAACTTATGTTGGTTAACAAGTTGAGTATGCTGCTCTACCAACAACATGTTAACTTGTTGCAGATCCTCTTTGGATTTCTTTAAGTTTTCATAGTCTGTCTTTGAAGGGGCATTGCGGTAGCTAAAAATATAAGCAAATGTTGCATTTATATCACAAAACTGAATATAAAAGCACTTGCAGATGAAAAGAACAATTATAAGAATGGCAGAGAAACTTACTCAGTTTCAAGTTTAGAAAGCTTCTCCTTCAGTTTCACTTTTTCATCATCAACTTTCTTATCGACTTTTTCTTTTTCAAGCTATATGGGGGAAAAATTTAGTTATTGATACAAATAATAATAATAACTAACAAATCAAATTATTGTAACTTGAAAATAACGAATTGAATCAGTGCTAAAAATAAAAACTTAAATGTAAATCGGAAACATAAAGCACAATTGGGGCTAGACATTTTATTGATATGAAATCAAATAGTTATTTAATTATATGAATAACGTAGCTATCTAATTATTTCACTTCACCTTGTACTTGTATAAAATGTTACAATTTCAATCAGCATTAATTTCCAGCAATGATTAATTAGTGCAATTTAATGCAAGTCAAAACACATAATTGAAGCAAAAAACAATTTAGTTATTTTTATTTTAGAAGTTCTCTACAAACATCTCTTAATGTAGTTGGGATACTACTGTTATATGCTGTTCTGAAAACAGTATTTTAACCATGGCTTATTTCTTTCTTGAACATTCAAAAATAACATTTTAGAGCTTTTCAACTTTTTTTCAACTTCTTTTAAAGGAAAAGACGCCTCAACTTCAGCAAAGGTCTCTAAACACGAAGTATAACGTCATTGAAAACAGGAATGTTGATATTTACTAGTGAGAATATAGTTTGCCTGCCCGTTTTATATTATGAGATGAAAATGATAAACTATGAAACAAAACTATGAAATAAAGGTTTAAGTAAAAAATGTTTTTTTAGGCTGTATGAAATTTAAAAAAAAAACTGATAATGCCTTTTGATGATGGGACACATGAAATTTTGATGTTTTTTACCTATACATCATTTAATGCAATTTCTCAAAAAGGTAACAATAAATAGTTTTCTGCAAAAAAGAGAAATTTATTTGAAACTAATAACAAAGTAATATGTATGTATTAATACTTAATCAGTAAACCCTCATTAATTTGGACTATTAAACCGAACTTTGTTTAATCAGGATAGCCAGTTAGCTGTAGATACTGCATAAGTAAAAGGTGAATTAGCAAAATAACAGTTTTCAGGCTATAATTTGTATTTTTATAATTTTCTTGTATGCAGTTTTATATTTCATACAAAAGCCAATTTTGCAATGTGCAGTAGTTCCTTTATGCACCCTGGCTCAATGTATAGGTCATTTGCTTAATCCATGCTTTCAATAATTCAGATGATCTGGATCCCCATTTACAAAGTGCGTTCAATAGAAACAGAGTTATTTTTTTTATGGAGTGGAAACACCCATACCTGCCAACATGTCTACTTAGAAAATCTTACAATTGCGTACTAAGACAATAACCTATTTCTTAATGAAAATCAGACATTAAATAAGTTATCGCAATTGTATCACTGTCCCTTTCAGTAGTTTTCTCTTCCATTTAATTAACATTTTAACTTTTATTAAGATTTTCAATTGAATAGAAGAAATTCAGTTATGCAATTTTCTGTCAAGTATGTGTGGAATATCAGCATGCTCGTAAGAAAAAAACCATGAATAAAAAAAGTAAATGAAATAAAATAAAGGGGGCTTCGGTAGACATGTTAAAATAACTTCCAATCGTCAAAATATTAAAATATCTTCACGATACAAAAGAACTGAAATCTTAACACATGAAGCAATTTTTGTTGACTATAGATTAGCTTTTTTCAAATAACTTTATTAATTATAAAAATTAAAAAATGCAATAAGTTCATTTAAAATAGCAATATGTCAAAATAACTTCCACGATCAAAAATATTAAACCACTGACAAGATGTTAAAGGATTAAAATGTCAAACAGAAGCAATTTTACCAGAATCGAGGGTAAAATGCAAGTACGTTCAATGGGAAGGAAAAAAATTATAAATTAGTGAAATAAATAATTAAATGTAATAACCAAAGGCAGCATATGTTAATGCAATCTAAAACTTTCGCAAATACTAAATTATTTGCTTGATGCAAAAGGATCGCGGTTTCCACCACGCGCATACGTTTTCCACGAAGAACGCGTTCATTACTGAAATATGATCAAGTTTCGGCTCTTCCTCGCGTATTAACACATGTAATGATGAATTTTAAAGAAGAAGTCTAGTAGTTGAAATTTAGTTATATGAAAAAAAAAACCTTGGAATGGATGAGAAATCTAAAAAAAACGTACGATTTTACACCTTTCCCGTACGATCGTACAATAGGGCAAAACAACGTACAAGGTACGGCCAAAACGTACAAGTTGGCAGGTATGAACACCATAAAAAAAAAAAAAAAAAATAGAAGTACAGGCGATTTTTTTTTTAAAGTTAACTGTATGTTTATACAAAATTCTAAACAAAGCAGAGTTTTATTTTCCTAGTTCCGTGCTTGTTTAAAGAAGTTTTATTTGCCCTACAGAAATGGAGCTGAGTGATTCAGAGTTAAAGAGCGAAATGCATTGTGCCATAAATTTTTTGCTACCGTTTAGACAAAATGGCTCTAGAAACAGTTAAACTAATGAGAGAGGCTTACAAAGACAAATGTTTTGGGAAGTCTACCAGGATTAGGAGTCAGTTCTGCATATAAGCAGCCTTTCTTGAAATCATCATGCCATCTAAAAGTCGTAGACTCACCAAAGCAATTGTCTTTGCATACCTGCCAACATGTCTACTTAGAAAATCTTACAATTTTTCCTACGAAATCGTACTGAGACAATAACGTATTTCTTAATGAAAATCAGACATTAAATAAGTTATTGTAATTATATCACGGTCACTTTCAGTAGTTTTCTTTCATTTTAATTGATGTTTCAACTTTTCTTTATATTTTCAATTGAATAAATTCATTTCAGTTGTTATTTTCAGTGACGTATTTGTTAAATATAAGCATGCTGGTAAAAAAAAAGCATGAAAAAAAAATAAAATAAAATAAAGTAGTCTTCGGTAGTCATGTTAAAATAATTTCTAACCACAAAAAATATTAAAACACTGACCAGATGTTAAAGGATTGAAATGTCAAGCAAAAGAAGCGATTTTACGAGAATCGCGGGTAGAATGTAAACATGTAAAATGGGGAGGAAAAAATTTATAAATTATAAAAATAAACAATTAAATGTGATAACCTAAGGTAGCATATGTCAATGTTTAA
>JAXGGA010004545.1:0-87085 GCA_038373865.1 Uloborus plumipes
GTGCGTATTTTTGACCATTCTGTATGTATTTTCAAGATTTCGTTTTAGTCACTCTTCGTAAATCCTAGCAGACGAAAGAGCAATAATTTTCAGCCAATGAGCATCATCCTTTGCTAAACGCCCAAACACGTGACTTATCTGCCCAGCTGAATTTCCTGGGTTGCTTGTGCTTGAGCCCGGGAAGCTCGGGCGTTTACTCTGGACAGCATTTGGGAAGTTCGGGCGTTCCAAATGGCAGCTCTGAACGCTTTGGGAAGAACCCGGGCTTCCCGGGAAGCTCGGGCGCGTACTCTGAACGCGCCCCAAGTTTCAATTTGCAGACGATTGCTAAAAGATGTAGCAATAAAAGATTTTAATCATTTTATTTTATACTTTGTTTCATTAATTGTAGCGCAGACGATTTTTAATGCTTCAAAAAAGATTAAATTTTCATTCTGAACTTTCTTCGATAAGGAACACAGTAGTCATGGCAGTCAAGTTTGACGTGAATGTTTTGTGTGAATTAATTGAGCAGCAACCGTGTCTATGGGATAAGCGAAATATTTTATTTAAAAATAAAATTCACAGGGATTAAGCCTTGGAAGAAGTTTTTAGATTTTTAGATGAGGAACATGACGGCAAATCTTCTACAGAAAAGAAAGAGACAGGTAAGTTCAAAGAGCATTTCGTGAAAAGTGTATAAAACTCGCCTACAATGTACCTTTCTTTAAAAATATCGTGCACCCAATACCGTTTCTGAATTTTTCTTTTTCTCCGGAAGTAAAGCAAATATAGTAGTTGTAATCTGTTAAATTGAGCAGCCATAATAATATACGTGCGAACACAGTGCTGTTCCGAAATGAAATGCGGTGGAAAATGACCCGTTTGGAGAAACGATATCGTTTGAATGGAAAAGCAGTGCTATAGACGACACGACACCGTACTTATCGTTGCAGTATTACCGTCCGACTTTCGTCGTTGTCGTGTCGTCAAGTGGAAAAGCGCCCTAACGGTGTCATTCAACGATGTTTTCTTGGTGATAACGGGTACCTGGCTCTTTCCAAATTAAAATCGACTGAGAAGCTGATTGCAAACTGAACCTAAACTCGTCAGAAAACATCACACAGACCCACTGTTGCGGTGCCCATAATGTATGCTCTCTACTCCAGGCTAAGCGAAGGCGACAGTGACTTACAGTAAGTGGGACACATCTGACAGGCCTACGAGCATACATTCCAATCTTCCCTAACTGTCTGTAGTCTGCTTTGAAACTGTCGTCCCAGTAGCTGAAGAGAGCTGACGAGATAGGTCTGATGCTGTGATCCGTCTGCTTCTTTTGGCAGAAACTGCCAAATATTGATCCAGGGGCGCACCCAGGATTTAACTTAAGAGGGGGCTAATTTCTGACATCAAGCACCCCTACCCCTTTTAAATCCAGACGCCATTGGATTAAAATTTTTAAATCGCGAAAATACTAAACTTTAATAGATTAGCCCCCCCCCCCTTCTTTCTCTTTTATTTATTTTTTTCGGAATAATAGTGTAAAGCTTTGCTTTTTTGATTGGAAGCTCTCTTGCTTCTGTTAAATTTTATGTGAATTTTTTACTTATTTATCAAATTGTGTTTATGTAAGAAAATAAATGGTAAATACTATGAGGATCTTCCAACCTTAGTGAACATGAGGTGATTAATGCACTCACGAGAATAGCGTTATGATACAAATCAAGACCATTACTATTATGAACAAAGACATTAAGTGGAATATTCAAACATACTGATAGGGGTATAAAGCAGTGAGTAACCGCCCCTAAGTAAGGGCTAAGGCAGAAACATGCAATACACCGCCAACTCGACCATTTCGATCCATGGACAGCTGTTTCGAGCTTATTCTGCTCTCATCAGCATGGAATACGAAATTAGACGAGTTGGAGGCAAAAATCCTCTTATATAGCAAAGAGAGTCAAAAAAAACTGGTAGCTAATGTGAAATTAGAAATACCAGCGAGCGACCGCACTTAGTACGGTACAACTCGTAAATTTTTTGGGCAGAGCGCAAGGTATAAAGCAGTGAGTAACCGCCCTTAAGCAAGGGCTGCTCGCTGGTATTTC
This sequence comes from Uloborus plumipes, assembly GCA_038373865.1. Taxonomy (NCBI): domain Eukaryota; kingdom Metazoa; phylum Arthropoda; class Arachnida; order Araneae; family Uloboridae; genus Uloborus; species Uloborus plumipes. The sequence continues at coordinate 2,088 of JAXGGA010004545.1, forward strand.
TAATTTCACATTAGCTACCAGTTTTTTTTGGCTCTCTTTGCTATATAAGAGGATTTTTGCCTCCAACTCGACTAATTTCGTATTCCATGCTGATGAGAGCAAAATAAGCTCGAAACCGCTGTCCATGGATCAAAATGGTCGAGTTGGCGGTGTGTTGCATGTTTCTGCCTCAGCCCTTACTTAGAGGCGGTTACTCACTGCTTTATACCTTGCGCTCTGCCCAAAAAAATTTACGAGTTGTACCCTACTCAGTGCGGTCGCTCGCTGGTAATTCTAATTTCACATTAGCTACCAGTTTTTTTTTTTGGCTCTCTTTGCTATATAAGAGAATTTTTGCCTCCAACTCGACTAATTTCGTATTCCATGCTGATGAGAGCAGAATAAGCTCGAAACAGCTGTCCATGGATCGAAATGGTCGAGTTGGCGGTGTATTGCATATATTGCATACTGATAGGGGATTCATGAGTTCTCCCCGGAAAAACTTCTGAAAAGTAATTCCAAAAACACAACAGTTAGACAACTTTTGGTCATGTTAGGGAGATTTGAGACTTACCGACCCTCATCTAATATTTTTTCAGAATTTGAGGCCATAAAGACGTTATTATTGCACGCCATTTTTGCAATTGTTTGGTTGTGAGGTTCAGGAATGTTTCTATATTAAGCTTCGAAAAGCGCAGTTTAAAACAACATTGGTTAATCTTAGGAAGAGCACGAGCCAGGGGCTCTCCCATTGTAAATTTTCGAAATTGATGTCCAAAAAACACCATAGTAGGCTCTCTTAGAATATATTAGGAGAATGAATGGGGGTTTTGGAACTTTTCACTAACGATTTTTTGATGTTGAAATTCCAAAAACGAAAGGTAAAATTATCTCAGTTAATCTTAGGAAGAATGGGGTTCGACCGCTCTCAACCCGAAATTTTTCAATCGATGTCTAAACGAAGCAGTAGCATCTTTGATGATGTTAGAGAAAGGCATAGGGTTCGGTTTTCTCCTCTGAATGCTTTTTGTCGAAATTAAAGATATCAAAACTCAATTTTAAACGATTTTCGAGATTTTTCCTCGAACATTTTTTGAAATTGAAGTTTTAAAAATGCAATTGTAGACCATCTTTGATGACATTATGGGAATGGATGGAATGTGGAACTCTCCACGGGATATTTTCCCCTAAACTGAGCTTTGAGAAATGCGGTTCCATTGTTGTCGATGTTAAGAGTTCGGAGGCTTTCCTCAGAAAAATTTTCAAAATTTGAAGTCTTAAAAATGCGCTTATAGTCCATTTATCGGTAGCCTTAGCGATAGGATTCATGTACTCTGCACCAGCAGATTTTCGCAATTAAAGTTCCAGAAACGAAACTTAAGACCTTTTACCATTATTATTTGGTGGGAGGAGGGGGGCTTTTTTAAAAATTTTTTGAAATTAAAGTTTTAAAAACAAAACTGTAGGCCATATTTGATAATGGGGCTCGCTTTTCACCTCCGGAAATTTTTAGAAATTTATGTTCCAAAAACCAATTATTAGACGATCTTCAATGAGGACATTCAGACTTTCTCCCGGAATTTTTCGAGACTTGAAGTTCTAAAGCTATAATTCCTTTCTAACTTGAACGCCGAAATAAGAGAGGAATTAGGTTTGGATACCTTCTTTCTCCCTTTTTCTTAGCTACTTTTTAAAAATATTTTTATTCCAAATCAAAATGGAGAAGATAGGAAAAGATTTTTCAGTTAACTATTTTGGTTTTCTGTACTGAAATTTTTAATTTCCTTCCAGTGCCTTCATTGGTTAAAAGTAGAGATGGAACGAAGCGGCATTTGGCCGAAGCGCCGAATACCGAAGCTTCGGCCAACTAATGGCCGAAGCTTCGGCTGGCGCACATATTGAAGTTTTTGGATTAAATGCATAATAAATGCGTAGAGTTTTATACTTTTCTCCATATGTTTTAATATTGTTAGCGTTACACAATATATATTTCAGCTTACTGTGGCATTCTTATTAATTAAAGTTCATTTTTATTCTGGTTGTTTTTATTTTAATGTTCTTAGTATTACCCAACATTTTCAGCTTACTGAGTCATTCTTAAATTAATTTCACTAATTAAAAGTTTTCTTGTTTTGTTTTGCTTTGTACTGCTAGTACAAGAAAAGACGACATTACTATTTTTGTATTGCAAATTAGTAGTAGGAAGCTCTACTTGGAACATAAAAAGCTCAGTCTGCAATTCAGTTGATGTTTTATAATAAAGAAACTGATATGATCATGTATTATACCATAGAACTACCCAATCTACTACTATTTACGCTGTGTTATACATTTATCTTAATATTCTTAATGCAAAATGCTTCAGTTTTTGGTGAATTAGAAAAAATAGTAGGGTAAAAGCACCAGTAGTCGGCTATTTAAGAGATCTTTTGTTGATCTTGGCTAACCTAGAACTTTCAGCTATCAATACAGTAACAAAAACAAGGTAAAACTTTACAAGGATGAACATTTCTGATAGTGAATCATCTACTTGTTTCAGAAATTTAAAAAAAAAAATATGTTAAAATCCAAGCTGTTGTCAACACTAGTAAATGTTCCAGTAGTCGGCAACAGAATCATCTTACCTGAAAAATAAGCAGAATCGCAATCTTGGATGACGGGCACACCATTCAAAATGTAATGACTCATTACTAATTCAAGAAAAAGTACCCCAAACTTAACTGCCACTGATTGATGATTGAGGATAAGTACATGAATGTGTGAATGCGTCACATCTGATTTTGAATTAAAAATGTACTGCTATTTATGAGGAGTTTTATGTCATTGTGGCCGACTACTGGAGACTGGCCGACTACTGGAGCACTTACCCTATCATGCATTCTTTTTTACTTGTCTTTCATTCGCTGCATAAATTTCAGGCCGAAGCGGCCGAATCACAACTCATGCTTCGGCCAGACCGAAGCTTCGGTAATTTGGGCAAATTGGCCGAAGCTTCGGCCCGGCCGAAGCTTCGTTCCATCTCTAGTTAAAAGTACAGAAGTTTGTGGCTTGAGTGTAAGTTTTTTTTTTTTTTTTGATTAATTTGTTTATTTTGCAAAGATATTCTTCGGTCATTTTTTTCTTCCTCTCTGTACTTCCTTTTATTTTAATACCATTTTATATTCTTTTTTTTCTGTTTTAACTTTTTATCTGTTTTCTTGTTTCTCGAGCATGTTTCTCAGAAAATCAGTGGCGGGCTAATCATGTCGCAATTGCCCCCTCTCCCCCTCCCCGGACATAGGGGGCTTTTATGAAATAGATTAAAAAAAAGTGCATGAAAAATGTTTTATAGAATTCTGTTTTTGACAGAAAGGAGCTTTAAAAATTTCATTTTGACGACCCTTCAAACCTGTAATTCGCCACCGCGAAACATCATGATTTTCCATGACAAATCCTCGAAATTAAAATTATTTTGGTTTTGATGGTGAGACGCTCTGTGATTTGAAGTTCCATGCTTTGCTGAAGCCTCATTCTCGTGCCTCATGCGTTTGTATATGTACAATGAATGATTTAATTGAAAACAATGCCTTTGGTTTTCTTGAGAAATTGTAGATGAGGCGGGAAGAAGCGGAGCGGTCTTTTATAAGTGAGAATTTACCTACTTTCCCCTAAACTTTAAGAAAGACAAGGTATATGTTATACGTGTGCGCATTTGTTATTTTAATTGGATTCAAAGCGTAGTATATATTGAGTTATTAATGACTTGAATCCTTTCTGACACCGTGGAAAATTTAAAATGTCGTTGGTTGATGCTTAAGACCTTCAAGTCCAGTTTTTTCATAGGGGGAGCTGAAGCCCCCAAAGCCCCCTCCTGCAGGGCCGCCGCTACCAGCGATGGGGCCCGGTACCAATTTTAATGCCGGGCCCCCCATGCACCCCCCCCCAATTGCATATTTTCATGCCATCGTTTCAGCACATTTGCAATTGTAAAAAAAAAAAGAGAAAAAAATTTTTTTCGGAAAAACATTTTTTTTTTAGTTACGAAAGTGTGCATCTGATTTTATTTTCACGTTATTTGTGTCGCCAGATGATTTTAAAAAGCGGTATATTTTCCTTTGCGCAAGCATGTTTCATTCATTAGTGTTTGTACTAGCAATTGTTTCATATTGAGAATCGGCAATGGAAAGCGAGATTTTTTTTTTTTTTGATGAAATTATTGACACTATAACTGGAAAAACATGTTCATATCCTTACGGGCCCCCAAAAGCTCCGGGCCCGGGTACTAGAGGTCCAGTATTCCCCCCCAAACGGCGGCCCTGCCCTCCTGAGTGCGCGCCTGTATTGATCCTCATTCGGTGTTGTCACTCGAGGACGACCTCTGCTGTAACATCTACTCCCGTTACCATCGTCTTGGAAGCGTTGCCAAAGCGCGGAGATGACACTCTGGGCGATTCCAAGTTCCTCAGAAACCTCCTGCTGAGTGCGCTCACATTCCAGGCGGCTGATAATTTTTACCACGTAAAAAGTCATCAGAATGCTTCCTTTCGGTCATTACTACGCTGCCAGAGCACTTAAAAGCCTAAAAAAAAGCTTGCGAATCCTTTTACTTCATTGCCAGCATTCCTTATACATCACTCTCTTTCACTCTCGTCATTGTGACGCACAATTGGCATCATCCAGTTGCTTCTTGCAATTTGTCACGGGCGTCGTTGGCGGGGGGGACGAGGGGGACATGTCCCCCCCAATATTTTGAACTCGTCAGAAATCCCCCTGAATATTTTAAAATAATAATTTTGAAAAAAAAAAAAAAATCGGGACTTTCATTTCTAAATCTAAATAAAATTATAACTCCAATCTTTACTAAAATAACGGAACCTTCCGTATCTACTTGAAAGACCGTCTGAGTTATTGAGTCTTATGTTGCTTTTAGCATCGTTTGGATCATTTTTCTCCTACAAAACCCATCACTACGTAGTTTGATCAAATTCTCCCACTTAACAGTAGAAACTTTCCCTTTCCATACCCCACTCCATCACTCCCCGCTGGGACAGGGACAGCAGAAGTAGGTAATAAATAAATCTTAGAGGGCGTTTCTTGTGTTTTCCTTGGTTAGGTCACTTGATCCTTGAAGGGCTAGTACAACACAAAATTCTTCGAAACTGATGCTTCCTTAAAATCTCTGATAAAGATCGCGGGGTGAGGGGGAGGGTGGTTTCATGGCTTGCTCTGCCTCGCCCTGCCTAGTTTTCTCAAGCCAGCTGTACAGCTGTGTTCTTTCTTCGGTTTTTTTTTTTTTTTTTTGGTAAGATCTCCACTACTGACCAGAATGGACCAGATAGTTTCATTAACGTCATTCGCTCCTGGAACTGATTCCCGAATGTTCGTTTGCTCTACATATAGTTCAATCAACGACGTTTTCTTTTGAGATAAGTTTAATATGTTTTTATTATTATTTATTTTTTAGAATTATACTGCATTCATGATATTACATAATAAGTCTAGAAATAGTATCAAAGCTCAAACGTAGGAAGGTACAAATGAAAAGTTTTGGAAAGACTTCTAACTTCTTTGTACAGTATTTTTATTACAGAGAAAAGAAATGTATGTAAATTCATTGCGAATTGAAAATGAAGATTTTGTTTCTGTTAGTGACGGTTCGCGGCTTGTTTTTTTTTTTTTCGTTTATTTATTTAGTTTTTTTTAATCATCGTCGCAGTTGCTGTTATTCTATAGGATTTGATTTTTTTCGCGCCTTTTTTTATTTATCAGTTAATTTTCATGTGCTATTTTGACATACTTCATTTTAATTGTCATTAGTTCAATCGATTAGCATTCAACACAACTCCATTGTTTATTACCTTCTTCTTTTTACTTAAAAATTACATACCCAAAAATTCTTTTAAGTGATGAAATAATAAGGCTTGTTTAGTTGAGTATTATTCAGAGAACTAAATTCATTTTAAAAAGTTGGAACCGACAAAATATTTTATCGCTGCATTTCTATGAAAATTTGTAAAAAGGACTGAATTATCATAAAAAAAAAGCAGGTTATTTATCTTCCTTACAAATTATTTTAAATTGAAATTTTCAAACCTAATTTTCAGCTGAGAAATATAAATTTTAAAATTGAACTTTCAAAATTAAGTGAAAGTATCGTTCTCAGCATAAGCACAATTGAAGCAAAACAAATGCTTGTATGGAGGAGAGGGAAAGAAGCAATAATAAAAATCAATTAAATTAAAAAATAATAATATTAGAAAGATTTCTCACATATCGTTGAAGATCAAAATGCCAGATGAATTATAAAAAGGATTTTTTTTCGTGATAAATTACACTGCATATTAAGAGGTCAGAACTTTTCAGACAGTCTTCCCCCTAGAAACTTCTATTTTATCGTTTCTAATTGTTTGTTTTTATCAAAAGTAAAAATAATGACGCGATAAAGCAGGATGAAAAACATTAATACTTCTTCAAGCACTAAATTAAGCTTTTGCATTGTTACAAATGTATGAATTTTGAATAAAGTAACGTGAGCATAAAATGTGAGACGTGGGAGTATAACCCTATTTTTTTTATTCATTCATTTGCTGTTTCAGCTTGAATAAACATATCTCTCAATAAAAAAAGAGGCGTCTCCGTTTCCCTCTGTCTTTTGTCAACAACATTTAGGATCGTTCTATATTTTGTTCAAAAGGGCTTAAACTTTTCTTTCCAAAGGAGAGTTCTCGAAAATTCCTGCCCTAACATTATTGAAAGTCGACTGAAATCACGCTTTTCGAATATTTGTCTGTCCTCTAAGTTATCAAAGATGAGTGTTATTCCAACGAAAATGGTACAAATCATGTCTGAAACTCTTTACTTAAGATTATCAATTTAAATAATTTCCACCAACGAATCATATTTATTTTTATTGAGTTTCCATTTATTTGTGTATAATGAAGTGTAAATAACTAGTACATGACTTATTTATGAAAGGATTTTAAATATTTTGATCACTTTGTTTAACAGAGTGGAAAAATAAGCCTTTAAAAATATCTGTATAATCACAAAGAAAAGTTAGAATCACAGAACAAGCATAAAGTGGAATAAACAGCCTAAAACTGTAAGTGTGTCTGCAATTACACGGCATTACACTACCTATATTTTTTAAAAATATATCAGATTGAATGCAATTGTTTATTTTATTTCCAAAAGGCATATAACAGAGTGGACAATTCGAAACATAGAAAATCACATTTAAAATTCTAGCAATTTGAAGCTGGGACACGCCATTTTCTCCTTCTTCTGACAAAAATACAGTCAAACCCCGCTATAACGAACCCTCAACGGACCGAATTGAGAGATCGCAATAACCGGGGGTTCGCTACATCCGATTTTCCAAAAAAAAAAGGCGAAATTCGGTTGTACAATACAAAAATAAACATCACAATTGCACAATGATTTCATTTGTAGTTAAGGTAATAAAATGAAGAATGAAAAATAAATAGTAACTATGTTGTACTCAATAATAAACAAATTAAATTTTACCTTTTTTTATTTATCCGCATTATGAAAAAAAGACGTTATTTTAGGTTGAAAACTTTTAGATTTTATATACATCTCTTCAATTTTTTTCTGGCTCCTGTAATAGGCAGATTTCTGCTCCTCTGTAGAGTGAACCATTTGAAAAACGCTTCGTCCACATTTTACCTTTCTGTCTTTTGCAACTTCTTGCACCCGTTAATGTTTCTTTCATATGCAGAAACTATGGCCCCCCGATTCTTCCATATGGTGGCAACAGTTGACTTTGAGAGGGAAAATTTGTTACAAAGTGAGGATTGAGTTTCCCCACTTTCTAATTTTCTGATAAACTGCACCTTTTCCTCCACAGAGAATGCTTTTCATTTGTTAGCCATGATGCGATTATCCACAACGGACAGGAAACTGAAAATGAGAGCAACACGAGTGACAATAATCTTGTCCTTCGACCAGAGAACCAGTTAAAAATTGAGGGAGCTTGAAAACCGGATCGCCCCTCCCCCTCTCTCGAAGAAGCAGCTGCTCTTCAAAGGAACAATAAAGGAGGAATGTGGTTCGAACTCTGGTCATTTCCAAGAAGAAGGGGTAACCATTGTAGAAGGTGGTGTCGTGTTTGCTGAGAGAACAATTGCTAAAGAATGTCACTGGGACACGTGCAAAGAAAAACTTGAAATTTCCAGTTATTTTAGGATCGCTATAGCCGATTTTCCCGCGTTTCTGGATCGCTATAAGCGTATGAAATTGTATTAATGACATAGGGTTTCAGTTCGGACCAAATAAAAAGTTCGCTACAACCGGGGGATCGCTATATCCCGGGTTCGCTATAGAGGGGTTCGACTGTATTTTTTTTGTGTGTCATTTCTAAATGGATTATACCTAAGCAATTGATACTTGATGGCACAAAATTAAATGGAGAACCAATAAAAAATACACTTAATGGGTGGTAGTTATTAAAATTGATTTTAAAAAATTCTAAAGTCTCGGACATGATTTGTACCATTTTCGTCGGAATAACCCATGACCATTCAATTTTGAAAAAGTTCCAGGGTGGGCCTTAAATCTCCCTTCCCCTAACATCTACGCAGATAGTCTAAAACTGCGTTTTTACAGTTACATTTTCAAAAAAAGTTCCAGGGGAGAACCACCGGATCTCCCTTTCCCTAAAAAAAATCAGATATGATCTATAATTGTGTTTTTAAAATTTTACAAAAATATCTAGAAAAGCGCCTCTAAACCTCTTCAACTACTACTATTGCCAAAAATTGTTTAGAATGCGTTTTTAACACTACAATTTAAATAATTTTCCGAAAAGAGGGAACTCGAATCTCTAATCTGCGTATTATCAACAAAGATAGTCTAAAATTGCGTTTTTAGGAATACAATTTCGAAAAAATCTCCGATCCCCTCTTTCCATAGCACAGTCAGAGTTAATATTTGAGTTTTTAACGTTTCGATATCGAAAAATGGACGGATGAGCGCACGCGAACCTCTTCTCCCATAACATTACCAAAGATCGTTTAAAATGCATTTTTAAGACCACAAATTCCAAAAAATTTCCGGGGGAGAACCCCCCCCCCACCCCTTACTTCTGCGTAAATGATGCATTTAGGATTAGGAACACATTCTCAACTCTCTGCTCTAGTTATGACTTCCCTCTTATAAAAGAAGCTACACCCATTCATTTCCCTCTGTTTGAAATTAATAAAAGGTCGGCAATTTCATACCCTCCCCCCCCAACTTTTTTGTCCCCGCTACGGGTCAGAATATGACTCCTTGTGGTCCTTATTTGAAAATTGCAATGTTCATTGGTCTTTACAAAGGCTAAACATGTTTAAAAAAAACATGAATTTTTCCTAGCGTTTCTATTTTTCCTAAGTCCCCCTCAATGTTCAGCAGGCAGCGACGCCCATGCAATTTGTATATTATTCGTGAAGATGTGTGTAGCCATTTTACGGTTGATTTGTTTATTTTAGAGTTCGATTGTATGGTGATTCTGAATTATCCTTAATTTATGGACATGAGTGTAAAATCTTTCACGGGAAAAATAGCCGTTTTTCAACTCGTTGCTCGATGAAGTTTGCGACTTTCGTTTACTTTTCGTCAGTACCACCAGAAGGAACTTTTCTGGATTTTCTCTATCAAAATAGGTTTCTTTTTGATCGTGTTCTTTTCATGCATAGTTTTTGTTGTTTTTCAGTAAAATATGCATTGAATATATATAACTTTGAAATGACGGACCTGTTTTCAAATATCCGATTTACGTGGCACTTAGTTGGAATACCCATATAGAGCATAATGAAAACGTAAAATGCAACTTCAAAAGCAAATGAATAAAAAATAGTTGCAGCAAAAATGCAATGTGTTAAAATAAAGTCTGGCGATTTAACAAGAAAAAGATTAGTTTTGTACGGAGTTAAATGACAAGAGCAGCATTTGTCTTTTGCTCCGAAGAAAATAGACTTCTTGGGAGGCCACAGTTCGAGAATTGAGGTAAATAACGAGAATTGAGGTAACTTGCGAGAATTCTTTAGGAAATTTAAACTTTTTGAGAAGTCACAATGACCTTCCGTGACTTCCAATTGGGATACCCCTGCTATCCCCCCCACCCCTAACGGGAGTCCTGGCTACGATCATGAATGAAACTTTTATGAATGGTTCGTCCCACTTCACATTTGAGTAAAATAAAAATAATAAAAAAAGCAGGAGTCGGAGTCGAAGAGTTGGAGTCGGAAGTTTTTAAACCCAGAGTCGGAGTCTTAGTCGACCATTTTTCCTCCGACTCCGCAGCCCTGGTTTTTTCTTCCTTATAGCCTTATTAAAATTTCGGTTTTAGCAGTAGCGTCGTTATTTTATCGGAACAAAGACATTAATTCATCAAATCTTCAGAAATCACTTTTAATTTTCGTGATTAAAGTCATTAAATGTGGCTCATAATTGCTGCTTGTTCGGGAAAAGGTATCTAAATTTAACCACCTCATTTATACGAAGAGCATAAAAGAGAACGTAAAAATTGGGGTAAAAAAATAATTTTTTCTTTGAACAACGTCGAACTTGCTTCAAATTTAATCAAAAGGCATACTTTCCATTTCGACAGTGTAAGTTTTGCCAGGCACAGGGTGTGCCAAATATTTTAATGAAGTCATGTAAGAAAAAGGGTTTTATTTAAATATCTGTTAGAAATTCTTTATATAAATAATGTAGATCATTATTTTGAATTATTAAGCAAGTTGCTACCAACACAGTTTTATTGCTAAGTAAAAGGCAAAGTAAGTTTGTTAGGATAACGAAATGAAAAACATTTTGCATTCAACCACGTTTAAAATTCACCACATGAAATATTTAAAACAATTTCCGTGTTTTGAGCAGTGCTAAATCTATTTTATACATTTTTGGAAAGGTCTATGTGCGACCTTTTTTTGTGTGGCTATGCTAACTCAAAAACTATTACATGAATTCATACAAAATTTGGTATATATATTTACCTCCGCAGTCAAATGTTCTTTCTGGTTAATTGTGAGTGATTTAGCTCAAGAAGTAATGCGGGGGCTCAGAAAAAATTTGGTGTCAAAGTGAATCTATACGTTAACTGGCGCTGATTCGGTTTTGGCACTAATTGTTACAAAGGGGGAGGGTGGATTTTTGTGATTGTCTAAGGGCCATGCTCCACACAGCGTAAAACGCGACCGAAACTGAAGGCAGAAACCGAAAATCCGGGTACTTTCCATAGGAACACCATTGAATCCATTTTACGCTTCTGCCTAATTTTTCTGCTTTACGTCGATGTGGAGCATCGCCCTAAGAGAGCTTATAATCCGCTTAAATAAATAAACGTAAAAGATTCATTTGAATGTTTTCATTTACGATTTCCTTAATAACGGTTGAGAGATAGGGGTCTAATAAGGTTTCAAACAATTCGAAAGTTTCCAAAAATCTTGCTAAGCCCGATCTCTTTTTGTAGGGTTTGAATTACAGCATATAATTAAAATCCAAATTATCATTCTTTTGCGATTTGATATGGAAACATACTTGCGCATTTGATATGGAAATATCGCTGCACGTTTGATATGGAAGCATAGTTGCACATTTAAAATATGGGTACCAACTGAAGGAACGAATTTTTGTACATATTGTGGAATTCGATTGGAACGTCTAAGTTACATAAAACTGGAGTTATAACATTTGTCTGTGGGTCAATTTTTACCTTTACAGGCTCTTATTGGTTTGCTGAGTTATAAGTTCATAGTGTAGCTCTGATAAGTTGAGCTATAAATTTCGCAACGTTTACTTCTTTCTGGAGTGTAATAGGAAAGGGTAGTTGGATCTCACAGTTGAGTTGGGTTACTTTCCAGTTATTTTGCAATATTCCAATATTTTTGCAAATCCGTGCCCATAATGCGTCTCTTTTTGCACTGAACTTCTCAAAAGAGGTAAACATTGTTAAGACACCATAATTTAGATCGAATCAATTCAAAACAAACAAAGTAGAGAAAACTTTTTTATTCATACTCTGAAATTATGCTTGACAGTTATAAAAGAGATAACTTTTCAAGTGGCAAAAATACATGAAACCAGTTAGAAGTTTTTGAAGTATAATACGTTGAAATTTAACAAAAATAAAAATAATTCCACTTCATTGCTCTCTCTCTTTCTTCCTCTCTAACATATATATTTAAATCAGTAAATTTCTGCCTATTTGCTGAGTTAACACTTTAATAATTGTAGACAAATTTTTCTTTTACATTTCAAAGAACACGGATTACTGTTGCTGGAGTTGTAATTCTTTAATCTAATGAACGTATTTATTTCTTTAAAATGATTCTTTTTTCAAGACTATTTTAAGGATATTTTAGTTATAAATAGCTAACTTCAATAACTAAATGTATAAAACAAACACATTAAATACAAATGTACCTATACATTAAACAAATGTACATAGGTATAGGAGTGTACTGTATTCAATTAAAACACCTATCTCCAGAAAACAGAATTTGCAATGTATTAGTTTTCACTTAGCTCATTAAACCTCTGCTTGCTAGGCGCCAAGATTTCTATTGGAAACGGGAGTGTATCAAATTGCTAACCTCGTGGTTTCTCCTTGCTTATATTGTTATTTCACTTAAAAGTGCATTTTGTGAAATATTTAGATACATCTGACAGCTCGTCACATTTAGCAAGATGAAAAAGAGTATCCTATACGGTTTACTGTTTATTACAAAAAAAAAAAAAAAAAATAATAAGCAGTTAGATTTTTGTGTTATAATTATTTAGAAAGATATTTTTTTCAAAAGGAACTGGTATTATTTTAAAAATATATTTTTACAAAAAAAATTCACAACGATTGCGAAATAAGAACATGTCTTCTGAAGTCTTTCCCTCACTCTCTCCTCTTCTCTCTCTGTGTAAAAAAAAAAAAAAAAAAAAAAAAAAAACCTAACGGAAGACTTTGTTTTACAACAATCGCAATCCATAAATTCAAATTATTTGAAAGAATTTAGGAGAAAAATTTCTACGTAGGTTATATTTCCCAAATTCCTTTAAAATAAAGTGATTAGAAAGTATTTTTGTTATTTACGTTGCTCTATATTTTTTCTACTAGCAGAAAAAAAAAAAAAAAAAACTATATTGGGAGTTTCACAACTTTTTTTAGATTTAGCATTAGAAGTACAATTTGTTTGTATTTATTACTATCCCTGCAAAAATTTAACGCCTTAAACGTTTATTGGTTGTAGAATTTTGAGTGGAAAAAAATTACTAAAAATTTGATTTTAGTTATCGATTCACTTTTAACGTTTGTCGACTTAGTCGACTGTCGCTTGAAGGAAGTACTTCAATTTTTAGTTACAGGGTAATGAAGAAATGGAGTAAAAAGGAAACAATGACTTGTGCAAGGCAATGCGGGGCAAAGTGGTGCAGTTTAGATAACTTTTTCAAAAGTAGCAAATTTGGAAATTTGTCCTTAAAAATTGCGGTATAAAGAAATGATATATTTTACAATAAAACTTGTGTCGAAACATTATTTTTTATTTATTTATTTTTCAGTGTTTTTTTTCTTTTTGACAAATTAAAAAGTAAAAATAATTTTTTGAATAAAATAATTTCTATTTGATAAAATGTAAATGTTTTTTCAATTTTTTTTCTTCAAATGAAGGAGTAAGTAAAAGAATTAATGAATAAATGACTGGGTAATGAAAAAATAAACAAATAAATAAATAATTAATAATAGGGTAAGTGCTCCAGTAGTCGGCCAGTCTCCAGTAGTCGGCCACAATGACATAAAACTCCTCATAAATAGTACATTTTTAATTCAAAATCAGATATGGCGCATCCACACATTCAAGTACTTATCCTCAATCATCAACCAGTGGCAGTTAAGTTTTGGGTACTTTTTTTGAATTAGTAATGAGTCATTTCATTTTGAATGGTGTGCTCATTATCCAAGATTGCGATTCTGCTTATTTTTTAGCTAAGAGGACACGTCTTCTTAAAATGGCCAATTACACTTATTAATTTAATTCTACTGTAAATTTGAGTGATTTTTATCTTAATGGAATGTCTAACCTAATGTTTCAATGAAAGAGCGAACTCCTGGTTAGGCTCGATTATTTTTTAAAGGGGTGGCCGACTACTGGGTACAGAATTCTTCTGCATTTCCAATAGTCGGCCATGGTAGGCCGACCACTGGTTCTAAGCAGTTTGGATGATTTTTCCAGCAGTCGGCCACATACTTAATGTAGCTTTTCATTCATAATAGGGGTTCATCAAATTAAAACTAAATTAATTTATTGAAATACAGCGACAATTTAACTGTTTTGAGTAAAATTCCTTTTCCAAAGTTTATTTTTCTTGAAAAATAATAATTAAATTAAATGTCTTAACTTCTTTTGACTACCATTTCGACATTTTATTGCGCCTAGTGTTGTAAATTTAATTGAAAATTCTAAAAAAAAGATTTTTAAATACGCATACGTTGAGTTAAGATTATAAGTTTTAATACTGTCTAGTTATTATCAAATGGTGTTTTAATACTTTTTCTTATCAAATTTTATGTTAAACTAATGAAATTGGCAAAACGAGTGATTTGACTTCTATTGATACTTATTTGGCAGTTAATAAACATTCCCCAGTTATAGGAGATAAGATGCATTACTTCAATAGTCACATAGGCTCAAGTTATTTAGTGAGTGCCAAGCATGTAATTATTCTTTCTTTTGCTATTATGCTCAACTTTTTGCTTTACCAATGGTTCAAGACCCCTGTGCTCTATTTAGGATATTTGTTTCAAATGTTGGTACATTTTCACTGATGATTCTCCCCAAATGTTTGACTTCTTGAGTTTTCTTCGCTAGAGGAGTAGAATTGTGCTGAGTTAATTTCAAAACTACATGGTTACATTGTTGCGAACTAAATTTCGGTTTGTTTTCAAGGTTATTGCTTGTTTACTAACATTATTTTCGAAAGGTGTGAGATTACTTTCATGACATCCAGAGTTCCATTTACTTCCTTATTTCATCTTACTTCAATTAGTTTAAAACAAATAAACTTGCTTCAGTGGAACATTCTGTGCTAAATGAAGCCTTGATGGAGATTCCTTTCAGCGCATTTTTGAATGTATTTTTACTTGCATAGTTTTGGAAGCAATCATTTCTGAAACTTCAGTTTTAGTTTTCTGTTCCGTATGTTGAAATTCCGTTCTAATGAATGTGAACCAGTTAAGTGCCGACGTGATTATTGGTTATGAATTGCGTCGACTCTATTATTACGTCTTTATGTTTACATAAACAGTAAAGCAGTTTTTCATTTCTTGATTCTTTGGTCATTATCACTAAAAACTGCTGTTCACTACAAAACTATTCCTGTTTTTTTTTACTTCTAAGCAAGTACATTTTGTACATTTTATATAAACTTCGTTTATTTTGTCCCTTCTTGCATCGTTAGTAAGTGCTGCTGAAATTCTTTTCTTCAGAAGCTTTTTTTTTAAACTTTCTTTTAAGCCCAAACTACGTATACGCAATACGTAATACTTTGTTGCAACAACATTTATTTTATCTTTTATCACTTATTTCACAATACAAAGTTAAATCGTTTATTTCTGGAGATCGTCCTAAAACGGTGTCCGGGTTTAACAAGAGGAAAGGGTAGTTAATTAAACTGTGACAGATTGCGGCAGGGTGAGGGGAGGTAACAAGAAATATGAGTTTTCATATTTTGGTTCGCACAAAACCATTTTATGTAACAACTAGCGGTACCCGCACGGCTTTGCCCGTGGTATAAAACTAAAACGTCATTTGGTAACAAATTCATATCGCAGAAAGAATACTCAATTTTAGCTATAATTCAACTATAATTCCTTGATAACAATTTGGGTGTGTGTTATAGTGTGGTAGGGGAGGGTAGCTTGAATTGTGAAATATTGAGAAAAAGGGATGGAGGGGGGCCAAGTATGTTGGGGAAAAAGTGTTGCGCCATTTATACTTATAAAGTTTTTTTTTTATGTTTTAAATTATTTTCTTTTTGATATAGACATAGATATTTAGACGTTATTCAGAAAGAATACTTTTTTAGCTCGAGGTTTTAAAATAAAACTGTTTTTAGGCAGCTAAAGTAAAAACATTAATGTCCCGAGAATTCTGCGCTAATTGTACTGTCTAAAATTAATAATGGTAGATTGATAGTTAGAGAAATAAGTAAATCACATAGTGTATCAAAAAGTACACTAACATGATTATCTACACAAGTTGAGTACCAGAGGTACCACGAAAAATATGACCAGACTAAGTATAGTGCATCGCTGCAGGCCCGTCATTTCACGTTTTTAGAGGAGGAGGGGGGGGGGGACAAAGGGTGCAAACAGAATGCAATTTCATCGAAAAAAAGCAAGCACCACGCCCACTTATATATTAATTAACTGATTTCTCAAAACTGAGGGGGGTCAATTACCCCCCCCCCCTCCTGACCCCCCAAAAGAAGGGTGCAAACACAAATCAATTTCATCGGAAAAAAGCAAACACCACGTCCACTTTTTTATTAATTAACTGATTTCTCAAAACCGGGGGGGGGGGAGAACAATTGACCCCCCCCCTCCCTCCTGACCCCCCAAATGACAAGTCTGATTCGTTGTAAGTTTCCTTCTGTTTTGTTTTTTTAATTCAACCCCCTATATTAGATAAGATCAATGAAAGTGAAGTGGCCGACTACTGGATTCAACGTGGCCCAGCACTGGATTTCTGTGGCCGACTACTGGAGCATTTACTAGTGTTGACAACAGCTTGGATTTAAACATATTTTTTTTTTAATTTCTGAAACAGTTAGGTGATTCACTATCAGAAAGGTTCATTCTAAAGTTTTACATTGTGTTTTTTGCTGTATTGATAGCTGAAAGTTCTAGGTTAGATAAGATCCACAAAAGATCTCTTAAATAGCCGACTACTGGAGCACTTACCCTATAAATGAGTGAATAAAATAGTGAATTAATAAGAAAAAAGTGAACGAATAATTAAATGAAGGAATGTAAATAAGTTAATTAATAAATGAATGCGTAAGTATATTAATAAATGATTGAATAAGTGAACGAAATAAAATATTTCACCTTGCCTCGCATGCAATCGAATAATTTTAAGATTTAAAATAAAATTCAATTATTAAAATAAAACATTTAAAATGAAATCTTGATAAATATTAAATTAATAAATACTGCACCCAATACTAGTAGGTCTCAATAAATATCTAAAATGTTAAAATGAAGAAGAAAATAATTTTTGACAAAATATTACAACAGTAAGAGTGCAATTTTTTGAAAATTGTTTGTATTGTCATGAGCTTTAATCTTCAGAGATAACTTTTCCCCGACTCAAATAGGCTACATGTGTTAAATATTATCAGCTAGGTGGCGTTAAAATGAAAGTAAATTTCACCATTTTACTTTTTTCTACCATTTCATTTTACCCCACAGTCTTCTACTACCTATAAATTACATTTTTCAGTCAAGTCATAAGTGAAGCACACGAAGAAAAACTGTTTCACTTTGTAGGCTTTATTGCCCGGAAACTTTAAAAAAAGAATTAAATTACGTATATATTTCATATAAAAAATTATTCTAACTTCATACATGTAACATCTTGGATTTTTTTTACTGTTCCACGAAGATACTGGAACAAATAGCTTGCATTCTTCAAACACTTATCCAGTCTTTTAGTAGACGATTACAATCACCAGTTCAAACAGAGAAGGTACAGTTTTTGCACTCCAACTATATTGAAACGGGTGGAAATTGTTCAATTTTTCTTTCTCTTTTATCTCTTCTTGCTGCTAATTTTTCTTCCAGTCCTTGAATCATCCTTTCTTTTTGTAAAGTGGTAACTTTTAAGAATTCTCCGACGTTTTGCGTGTGCTGTTTTCTCAATTCTCCAATTTTTTCTGAAATGACATGAAAAAAAATCAGCCTTAGAAACATAATAAGTTGTTAAAAATTGTGTTAGAGGTTTATTACTTTTGTCTCATACTCGGAAACGTAAGGTCAAATCTTACAAAATGTTTGTTGTACTTGATAAATTTGCATCGGGAGAAATTCTCCAAGTAAAAATTCATAAAATTCATGAACATTTCGTGAGATTTGAGCTTGAGGTTTCACCCCAGCGAGAAAAGAAATGTCCTAAATGGCAAAATTTGTCTCACTATGATATATTTTTCGAAAGTGAAGGTTCTATTACTGAGAGTGCTATTAGCCCCTGCTAAGGCGTTGGACTCGTAACCGGAGGGTTCCCCCCCCGGTTCGACCCTAGCCGATCAAAGATCCACCGTCTTCATTAATGGTGGTTGGGGGACGTTAGAAATTCTCATGGTCACGGAGTCCTCCAAGGGAATCAAAACCTCTGGGGATACTGGACTAGGGGGACTGAACTTACACAACAGCTCACTCTAGGATCCCCCGTACATACCTGTACGCGTGGTTCAACCTGTGGGATGGAGCCCTGAAGAGAGCTCTGCCTTTTGATCTAAACCCGGAGCGAATCTTTAATCCATCTATTTCCATCACCCAGAGGTGTTGATTTGGAACGGGAACTTGGAGGACCTTGTGGCCACAAACATAATTTTACTTGCCCCAGTCACCATTAATGAACACAGAGTAGCTTCGGCCGATTGGGAACCAACGTCGAACCCGGGACACTACGAGCTCAGCAAGGTATAGGATGAAATTCGGTGTGCAAATGAGCTCCAATGGTAGCTGGTGATGATTAGTTCTTGATTCCAGCAGCTCCATAAAGTGTGATTCAATCGGACGTTTTTTCAGCTTGTAAAGCGTGACTGCTTATGCTGAAAAAAAACCACCTCCTAACCTTTATTAATTGAAGAAAACCCATAGGCATTCGCATTAAACTGAGTACTTAGATGACTATGGCAGAAACTTGTTGTGCTTAGGTTTTTGATCTAATATCTCCAAAAGAGTTAACTCTATCGATATTTTTTTTCTGTCAGCTTGTGTGTAATATCCCAGAAAGTAATTCAAAAGGAAATTGGTGTATGTTTGCATACTAAGGAATACTGATACTGATTTTTTTTTGTTCTCGATCTTTCGAAGAGTTACTGCACAGTTCTACATTTTTCTCATCGAACGTGACTTCAGTGTCTCCAAAATAATGCAATTATTAAAATTTCTAAAACATACAGTATTTTTTTTTTATTTACGCAAATAAAAGTTTTCGCATCTGATCAAGAACAAGAATAGTTTTTCTATTCTTGCATTTTATATATTTTTGGAGATAAAATTCCATTTTTAGTAAAAATGTGCACAAAAAATATTAGGTTGGTGCGTATGAAATGTCGGATTCTTAAGTGATTGTATAAAACTGCATATCTTTCTTCAAAAGCTGTTTTTTCAATCAAAGTATGCTCCATTCGCTTCAATACACTTCTCCCAACAAGATTTAAAAGCGTAGATGCCTGTCTTAAAAAAATTTTGGTCTTTAGAATTAATAAACTCTGATATCGAGTTTTTTAGACTGTCTACATTTTCATAGTGTTTGCCCCTTAAAAACAGCTCTAAATGCTTGAAAAAATGAAAATCGGTCGGCGAGAGATCCGGTGAATATGGTGGATGCTGCAAAACTTCATATTCCAGTGAAATCGGGTTAGCAATGATGAGCATACGTTTAACCGATCCAGCTTATTTCGCTCTGTCAGTGCGTGCGGTACCCACTTGTCCATCTTCTTAACCTTGCCAATCTCAGAAAGGTGTCTCAATATCGTTGTATGGTCAACTTTCATCCTGATAGCAAGTTCCCTCGTGGATACGGCTGGATCCGCTTCTACTAGAGCCTTTAGGTCATCATTCTTCACAGACGTTTTGGGTCTTCCGCGCGGCTCATTTTGCAGTGAAAAATCGCCAGTCCGAAATTTTTCGAACCAACGCTGCACTTTCCGATCGTTAACCGTATTCTCCCCAAACGCTTGGTTTATGTTGCGTGCAGCTTTTGCAGCACTATTATCAAGTTTGTACTCATATAAGAAAATGACGCGAATGTCGGCAGAATTCATATCGGCAATAAACTCAAAAGAAATAACAAAAGGGAAGACCTTCGAGAAAACCTATTTTGCTGAAATGAGTCTCTGGCAATGGACAATATGACTATGAATGAGGTTAAAACAAAAGTATAACGAAAACAGGGAGACAAACGTCCGCATGTAAAGAGAATCCGACATTTCATACGCACCAACCTAATAGTATGCGCATGAAAAAAAAAACCGTAATTACATGTGTAGCAGTAATATTTTATCATTTCTTGAAACCTAAATAAAATTATGAGCTCAAAAGTAAAAAAAATCATGGATTACAAAGTTTGTTCAAAGAAGCTAATTCAAAACCGAAACAGGAATTAATATTGTCAGGAATTGTTGCCTTATTTTTTAAAATCACTGATAAAATCAAAATACACCTGCTGGCCAAAATTATAAACTCCAAAAATAAATTTTTAAACTCATGTCTTAATCCGGTTTGGTGTTATTTTGTTAAGGTAAAGAGAATTAATTGATAAGATTATATATAAAATAATATTAAATGAATATGTATAAATAAATAATATTATACTTAACATAACGTATAAATTAAAAAAAAAGCAATTAATGTAAGTTAAAAAATGGGCAACTTCAAAATCTTGTCATTACGTGGAATCCAAACAAAGGTAAAAATTTGATGATGACAGTAAATACGTTTCTTTTGAATGAGTTCATGTAAAGCCACAACATGAATTAAAAAAAATATCTTGTTAAAAAATGCCAGTTTAAGGGATTGGCCTTCTCTAACCTACTGCAGTATTTGAGAATACAAAAGTTGTTTAGTGCCAAACCAGCTTAGTGCCTTTATTTTCATAATTTGATACTTGTATCACTCTTCAAAGTGCTTCGGATCGCATTCAAATTAAGAAGGTCAAAAATTTACTAAAAAAAAAAACTTTTTTCTAAGAAAAATATTTCAATTCGTGAATTGAAATGTTTCTGTTCGTGAATTGAAAATTCGTGAATTGAAATGTTCAATTCGTGAATTGAAATGTCTGTCTGCCCCCCCCCCCCCCACTTAAATGGGCAGACAAGTGGAGTATGGCAGTTAACGTTGGGAAATGTCAAGTGCTGTATTTAGGTCATGCAAAAAAGCACACAAGCTATTATTTACAGGGTTCAGTCATTAGTAAGGCAGATAATGTTATGGATCTAGGTATCGTAATAAATCAGGACTTCAAGTTCAGCCAACAGTGCAGCATAGCTAGTAACAAAGCCAATAGGATGCTTGGATTTATTAATAGATCTATTTCAAACAAATCTAAAAAGGTTCTTCTGCCTCTATATAGAAATTTGGTAAGACCTCATTTGGAGTATGCTGTTCAGTTTTGGTCTATTTATCTGAAGAAAGATATTAATGTATTAGAAAGGGTACAAAGAAGGGCTACAAGGTTAGTAAACGGATTTTCTAATCTAGACTATGATTCCAGACTTAGAATGCTTAATATGTATAGTCTTGAGCAAAGGAGAACCAGAGGGGACATGATTCAGTTATTTAAATTTATTTAAATGAATGATGTTGTAGGGTTGGATTTTCGCACTGAAACCAGGACAAGGGGTCATTGTTTTAAGCTGTTTAAACCTCAGGCTAACCTGGAAATTCGAAAAAATTACTACTTTAGCAGGGTAGTGGGAACTTGGAACAGTTTACCGGAAGAGGCGGTAAGGAGCAATGGAGTAGATAGCTTTAAGAGGGCCATTGATCTTCATCGGGGTCTTTAATTTGACCAGGACCAGCCCAGTTGGACCCAGAGCCTGCTGCTGGTTGTCGCATTTGTATTTGTATTTCTATTTAGTTGCTTCTCTAAAATCAAATTTTATGTACTGAATTAAACTGGTTTTGATACCAAGGATTTGTCTACAAAATGGTGTTACACTTTGAAAAGGGAGGGGATTTGTTCAATTGTGATAACATAGCCCGACAAAAAAAAAAAAAAACCCCTTCAAAATGTTTCTGACACTATTCTTGTTGATCCCTATGTAAAATGACCCGATTAATTCAAAAGGTATGACCACCGTTTTACCCCATCACCCCTTACTTTTTGAAATTGGTGATCTACTATTTTTTGCCACTTTTTGACAGTTCCATAGCTATTATTTTTATTTGGAACAGAAGGAAGTATTATATTAACCATAAACATTCTTCTGGGGGAGGGGGATAGAGAAGGGCAAAGTTCAAGTTGCAGTAGGGAGACTCATGGGAGTATACAACAGGGTGTCCACTCCTATCGTGGCCCAATAGCTAATTTTTAAACCGTTAGAGATAAGCATATGAGCTAATATTTAGAAAAGTGCCAATTTGAGTCCCAAGTGAATTTTTACTAGTATTTCAATAACTAGTTAAAAAAATAATTTTCCCCAGAAAGAAGATAAGGTTCTGCTTTCATTTCATCTAATAACATCAGAAAAAAAAATTTTTTTCTTCAGAAAATATTGCTTTTATACATCAAAAATCAGATCGGTAACGTGTCCCCAGTAGCAAAGCTTAACATGCAAACAGGTCATGCGCTTTTTCTAACTTCCCAAAAAAACGCACTTGCACAAAAAAGATTCTATTTTTACTCCTTTGTTAATATTTTACTTCATTTTTGTTTTAATCGATTTCTGATTTTCTAGCCGATGCGAAATAAGCGTGTCCCAAGTTCCGCCATCAGAGTGGTAACAATAACTTCCGATCTATGTTTAGGCTCCCAAAATCATTTCCTGCACCTATACCACGGTTTACTGAGTACCTGGTGGAATGTTTTATAGAATCGTAATTTAAAATTTGCATTTATGCATCTAAAATTGTAGGTAAGATTTTTTAAAGTGGTTTTATAAAATGTGTGTCATTTGAGTCATCAGATCGGTAACACGCTCTAAAATGCGCAGTTTTTATTATTTAAAAAAATATTTTATATATAAGTATAGTCCTATAATGCAAGTGAAAAAACCACGTGTTTGATTTTGGTTTAGTGCGATCGACTCGGAAATAAAAAAAAAAAACTTTGTCAGTTTGTCAGATCGGTAACACTCAGAGCGGTAATATTGAAAAACAGCGAATATGTTACAGAACTAACTCACACGTTTCCGAATTATAAAAAGCAAAAATCATTGATTTTAGCCATATATATTGAATATTTTTGTTCTTAAAAAATGAAAAGCATTGAGTTTTAGTACAATTGCTTCATTTTTGGTTTGTATGACCTAACAATAGAAGTTAGTAAAATAAGAAAAATTGACACTGCAGACATTAAGTTAATCAATTATTATTATTTTATTTATTTATTTATTTATTTTTTTTTTTTGTGCTTCAATTTCTTATAACTTCGTTAAATTACTAGATAATAACTAGCATGCTAAATTTTAATTTCTGATCAAGAAATTAAATTTCCTGCAACTAATTAAAGAAAAGCAAGCCGCAAAGTTGTGTGTTGAAAAAGTTGAAGTTGTGTGTTGTTTCAAAACAAAACAAATGTTTTATTAGCTTGGATTTGGTAATCTCATAATTTATTTTATCTAAAACCTTATCGCTCATTTTTATTTCCAAGAAATGCTTTTTTATAATGAAATTTGATTTTTTAGCCTAATATATATATTTTAATATAATATTAATTTTATCTTAATTCTATGTTAAAAATGCAAGGAAATGATATATTTAAAGATGTTAACGAAGACTGAAAGCATAAACTCAAATATGTAGCTCATATTAACATCAGATCTGTAACATTCATCAGATCTGTAACGGCTTAAAAGTGAGTAATCTAAGGAGGGGGTAAATAACTTCCTTGACCTTCCCCCTTTTATTTTCTTGCATTTAGACCCAATTTAGACTTAAATCCAATATTAGTTTTTTTCTGCAAAAAAATTTTTTTTTCAGAAAACTCCAACTTCAAATTGGCACTTTTCTAAATATTGGCTCATATAGTTCATTTAGGAAAAAATCTCTAAATTACGAAAGGAATTTTGGGTCTATGAAATGTTTTTCAAAAAATCAAATTTTGAAAGAGTTACGAAATTTAAATTTTTATATAGCCCCCCAGTGCTAACATTAGTAAATCATCATATTTAGTAAAACATTCTTGACACTGTAACGTTTAAAACTAAAAAAAAAAAAAAAATCACTGATCTACGACAAAAATTGACCGAGTTATGACGTTTTGAAAAATCAAGATTTATCATTATTTCATGACGTCATCGAGAGATCGCTTAAGGGACCATATGCGAAGTCCTTCAAAATCTTGATTTTTCAAAACGTCATAACTCGGTCAATTTTTGTCGTAGAACAGTGATTTTTTTTTTAGTTTTAAACGTTACAGTGTCAAGAATGTTTTACTAAACATGATTGATAGGACTGGGGGGCTGTATAAAAATTTAAATTTCGTAAGTCTTTCAACATTTGATTTTTTGAAAAACATTTCATAGACCCAAAATTCCTTTTGTAATTTAGAGATTTTTTCCCAAATGAACTATATGCTTATCTCTAACGGTTTAGAAATTAGCTATTGGGCCACGATAGGAGTGGACCTCCTGTATATTCCGTAAAATGTTAATAAAAAATCATTAAAACCGATATTTCTCTCCTATAGGTTTGCTTTACAATATTATGAATTATTTTTCGGTTTTCAACCAGCGTACCGGGCACACTCCTATGAGCCGTATGTCAAAAAAAAAAAAAAAAAAAGTTTGCGTTGTAAAAAAAAGAGTCCTAATGACGTAAAAAAGTGGTTTGAGTGGTTAATTTTACATAAAAATGAGGAAAAAGGATATCAGAAGCATTTGGAAAGTTATTTTTTGCCGCACACTGTTATTGAATGATAATACATATTACGCTGTGTCCGATATTCAACAGTTTTGCCAAATTCGCAGTAGAAATCTTTTTCTTGTCCTTTCCAGGAGAGTGCAGCACTGGGTCCCTTAGTTTTTTTCTTTCTTTTTTCTTAAAAGTTAAATATGCTACAAAATTTGAAATGGCAATCCGCAAGTCTCAAAATTGCACTAAATGACAGTATGCAATTTTGAACAAGAAAAATAAAATTTCTGAATATTTAACAACTCGCTGTTTTCACTTAACAACATAACAAATTTTCGATCACTTTTTCCGAAATATTGCCTAGGATATTATAATACGGGAAGAGCGGTTTTAACTACTCTAATAGTAGCATCCAAAAAATAACTTCAGAATTATTGGATGTTGATATTAGCTATGTACAAATACTCCCAGCTTTTGTGATTTGAAATAAAGAGTAGGAAATCTATTTCATAACTTAACCACAACAGTGCAGCGTGGACCCTTCTATTTGGTTTTTGAATAGTCAAATATACTGAAAAATACGGCGCCACATGGTTCTAAGCTATATACCCTAAATAGCCGAATACAAAATTACAAATGGAGAAGTTCTACCATTATAAAAAATCCTATACATAACAAATTTCTAGTCTGTTACCATAAAGTGCAAAACATGTCATTACGAATAGAATTTCATGCTGTAAATCAGGTATTTATAAAATGAGACAGCACTTAAATTCAGAAATAATGTAATATTTTTACCTTGCAATTCTTCTACAGTGTAGTTCGACGATATAGATTTCACAGATGCTCTGGATAAAGAAGGCGAAAATTGCATTCTAGAATCCAGAGTGGACTTTTTTCTGGTATCTGTAGCCTGTAAGAGATAAGGAATCATTTGATCTAGTCTCTAAGTAACGTACTTTCAAGTTTAATGTATAAAACTGCATTTCATTATAATACTATTCTTTTAATATGTTTTTGTGAAAAAAAAAGAAAACTAGTTGTCCTGTGCAAAGACTTCTTAAAAAAGCTTCAAGCACACTTACTCGCAAGTCATAGAGTGTACTTGGAGTAAAAGTGAGACATGAGTGTGGTAAGAAGATTAGAATGGATGTTTATTTACATCAGTGACAGTTTTATTTTTGAAACTTGGAAAGCGCATACACGAAAGTACAATGAGCATTTTAACATTTGATCAACGTATTTGCAAATTAATAGTGCTTCTTTATCTACAAAGTTGAAATTTTCCTGCAACAAAATTAATCTTGCGGTTATCACTGCTCCACCCTAAATGGCAGCTTAGATCTGCCTCTTCACAATGCACGTATAATTTACGATTTAAGGAAACGAATTCACCAAACATTCTTTTCTTCAAGTATGGTATTTCGAAAAACAGCCAAAATACGATTTCAGTGAAAAAAAATCTTTAAAATGCTGCTTTACTTATGCAGTTTTATGAAGTTTTATAGGAAGTACCCATATACTCCCCTAAGAAATAACATGCATGATTCCTATTTCCACTCTGAAATTTAAACCTAATCTCTTCTACTCAGCTCCCACTACTCTAAGGGGGTTATATAGGTTCAAAAATAGGTTTTGAAACTGGATTTATAAACACTTAAAAAACAAATTTAGTGATGAAGACTGGAAATGTGGAATGCTTCACGGAAATGTCAAAACTGAATTATTGTGTGCTCACTCTTAAGTCAAGAGTTGCATAGTTTTATAATAAACCGAAAAGGACTGTTTTTATGTCCATTTCACCCCACTGACCCAATGAAACAGTAACAATAATATAATGTATATTTTTTCAATGCTAACACGCCTGCAATAATAACTTGTAAATCTGACAAGCTTATAAATAAAGTGGATGAGCTTAGAATGGCTACCGTGCTGAGAATGATCATAAACCGCGAATACTAGGTATATTTTCTTTAAAAAAAGAGAAATCTTATCGAAATCTAAGGAAACTATAGCTTGTAAGACATCAGTTTGCTTTTTAACACTTTTTCATTTTATATGTACTTGCCGAGCTCCAATGTATAACCAATAGTTCTCTAACTAAAAATTGAACATATGGGCGATTCTCTGTAGGGGAAGACCGCCTATATTGGACTACTGCTTAAATTGGACCACGAGCTTAAAATCTAGTACCGAGATCTGTGCTACACTTTAACAGTAAAAATATGAAGTTTTGGGAATAAAATCAGTGTGTATGAAGTTTCACCAGTCTTCGAACTGTTTAGCTTGAGTTACGGCTTGATTTGTGTTGAAAACGTGCGAAATCTTATTTTGTGGACTAGTTTCTAGAAGAATAACTCAAAAACTTGTGAATTGCGGTAAAATGCTGTTACAGTAATATAATCTGTGTTTAATAAGGATTGCATCGATGTATTTACATGTGCGATTGGGATAATTTTTGACAGAGCAATAAGCTGAAGAATAAAAAATGGCGTGTTTTCCTTTATTGGACCGAAAAAATTTTCCTACATTGGACCGGTGGTCCAATTTAAGAATATGATTTTAAATAAGACTTTTTATTAATCGGAACATAAAATAAGTGACTCGTCTTATTTAATAGCGTAGTTAAAATTATTTTAAGCATACTTTAACACCTATTCACGATATTCATTTAAACTTTTTTATCGAGCACATTTTTATCAAGTAGAAACTGCAACTTCTTAAAATGTATGTTTTTTTTTTCTCTTCATCCACTAAACTGCAGTTTCAGGTTGTGAAACATATTTATTAACTTAAATAAAATGTATGCTGGTTTACCGAGAGAGATATATGAAATTCTTTGACATTTTCAAAACGATTTTAAAAGGAAACAATTTATATGCTACTAAAATGTTCAATGTAGATGAAGCCGGTCTTTTCATTGTCCAAAAGCCCCAAAATATATTGCGTATAGAGATAAACACCAGGTTGGAGCAGAAATGAGTGGTGAACGTGGTAGAAATACACTAGTTATTTGATACATCAGTGCAACAGAATAGCAAGCTGCCCATGCTTATTTTCAAAAGATTACGTTCCATGTATGAACTTATCGTAAAACCTTCTCTGGTGAGCAATATGCTTGTTCAAAAAAAAAAAAAGGTTGGATGACAAACGATAATTCACACAATTGATGCAACCTTTCATCAAAACTGTTAATCCAAGCAATGTAAAGCGAATGTCTTTCTATTAATGGATAGGCACAGCACTTACATAAAGAACATTTATGCAATAAACCTTGGCTAACGAGAACGATATAATAATAATTTCTCTTTAAGCACATCATACACGTAGATGTGGTCTTTATTCAGTTTCTGTCTACATATTTTATTCGAGCATGTGATACATGGATGCGAGAACATCTAATGAGATACATTATCTAATATCGCACGGGAGAACTGTTTGGTAACTCTTATGGGCAAACCGCACATCTTTTGCCATGGCCATGGCAAAAGTTGTGAGTTGATTCTAAAGAACAGGAGTTAAGCCTGTTAATTGACATGTATTTAATGACATTGATTTAGCGGCAAGAGAATTAGAGGCAAGTAGTCCAGATAAAACTACTCAAAGTGAACACTGAACAGGTTACATGTTCGGTGTAAGTTGTACACCATGTACAAGAACTAGCTACGATTGAAATAAGTACAAGTTCTGGAGAATCGGCGGATAGTTCTCATGAAAACATGATTGTCAACTCTAACTATGATTTTGTAAAGCCGGCTCACATATCACCTTTGCCTAAAAAATAAAAGGAACAAAAAGGAAGGCTATCTCAGCAATCATTCTAACGCCGTATAAAAGAGGCATAGAACAGAAAAAGTCACACAAGAAGAAGCAAGAAACTGCACAAAACAATTGTTATTGCAATATTTGTCATAGAGATGAAGTGCAAAACATGATTAAGTGTATGAAATGCCATTGGCGAGTTTATCAACAATGCCTAAGTGAGGCCGAAGCAAAAGAAATTCTGTTGCAAATCGTGGGAAAAAGCTGTATAGTTCAAGTATAAATTATTCTATGATTTCTTTGTGCGGTCCAATTTAGGAAGCGCATGGTTCAATTTAGGCGCATATACTCCTATATTGGACTTTTGCAGCTTTTCATAAGATATTTTTAAAAAAAATAATTTTCATATTTTCAGAAAATATAAGCTCCTAGGTCGATTCCTGATTAAATTTAGCTTACAATGCCCTATTTTGCATTTCTGTATTGCTTCATATTGAGCGACACAGGCCTCCGGTTCTTAGGGGGTCCAATATAGGCGGTCTTCCCCTAAACTCGCCACTTTTCACACGAAATCTGTCCGGGCATGGTTGTTTGAAATGTTCGTATAATTATAATACTCTTGCTCAGAAAATGAATCTGTTACTTTGGTTTGAAAAAGGGCCAATTGAAGTTTGTGTTTTTCTGATGAATCATAATAGGGGGTAAGTCACCTGTCTAGTATAACTAGGCGGGGGACTGTGCCAGGTGACTGTGTTTTTGCTCTTTGTTGCGTAATATCTGCAAAACTATTGGAACATAATTAGTTACGAGACTACCTATAAATTTAGGCATAAATCGTGGACATATTAACTAATATGTTTCATAATTAAACTAATTGACATTAATAAAACTACTCCCAGAGGACTGTTTTCGATACGACCCTGTTGCGTACTTTCATCACAAATGTGGCTCTCAAACTAAACAAAGTATCGTTTCAACAGCGTTCTCAGCAGTTTCAGCAAATTCACTGATTGCTTTAAACTTCATGCCAAAACACATTTGCAAGAGTAACAGATTTTTTCTATTGGAGCTTTGAATTTGTGGCAGGGGACTGTTTGAAAAATCTCCGGACAGAATTCACATGACAATTTTAAGTTTTAGAAATACGTAATTAGACCTTATTTCATGAAAAAGATATTGTTTTATTATTCTATTTTTAGATATTAATTGCCAAATGTATGTAGTGTTAATACAGTATCTGGGTGTCACAACCAGACGATTGGTACATTGTTTACATTGTAAGATACTCAGAGCGTACTCTTTGACACTTCTTAGCTATAAGTATGGCTGAAAAATTCTTAATAACTGAATTAAAGAAAAATAACTCTTTTTTTCCTTTCTAAATTAAAGGTCATCGTTTATGCTTGATTCATTTCAGGTAAGCAACTTTAAAAACTGTTCAAAATTTGAAATAAATTGAAGTGGCCAGAGCTTTTGACGTCTTATTCCAATTTGAAGAAGTTTAGATATTGGGCCTTGGATTCATCTCGTATATTTTTCTTTATGCACAAAAATCGTTCATTTTAATCAAAAAATGGCCTAATGAAAATAAAAAATAATCTGAATGGTTTTCTTCATTTTATTGACCTGTAGGCAAAAGGAGTTGTTTTGCACACATCATAATACACCTTGCTAAAATATTTGTAACCCATATTTTTATTATTTATTCTTATTTATATAAATCTCATATCTTTATTGCTTTTTTGTACATCTAGTAAGCTTTCCTTATACAAAAAGAAGTTTCAAAAAAAAAAAAAAAAAAAGAAAAAGAAAAAAAAAAAAGATATACTCTTGCTTTTTTTTTAAATTAGAGAGCAGTATACTGCGCCCACGCAGAGAAATATGTAATGGATTTTGACGAAATCAAATCAACGAAATGTGGCTGAGGTTAAGAACATCGTTTTTCACTTGCATCTTGTTGGTATAGTTGAAAATTTAGAAGTTCTTACATCCAATTACGTAAGAAAATTACATGATTCATTGTTTCTAAACGAATTCATTTCAGTTAAAAATCAAAAGTCTACCCTCTTTTTACCTTTGTTTTGGAGCCAGGTGGAGGAGGGACTTGAATTAGTTAAACACAGCATAGCTAAAGTATCCTGAAATTGGAAAATATTCAAGCCCGTCATTTCAGATTTTTAAAGGGGGAGGGGAGGGGGTCAAAGGGTTCAAGAACAATGCAATTTTATTGGAGAAAGACAAATTTTATATGTAAATACATTGATTTCTCAAAACCAGGGTCAATTGACTAACCATTTTTACCTCGCTGACGCTCCTAAATGACAATCCTGAAAATATTGTAACTTTCATAATGGCTAAAACCGTTCGATTACGTATGTAAAATGTAAATATTAAAACTATAAAACTAAGAAATACATTTTTAAGCACAGATGCACATGTACAGAAAAAAAGGTAAAAGTTTTCTAGTCTACTATAGATAATTTAAAACATTACCCACACTGTGAACTAAATTACGGACGATTTTAAACATTTAAACTTCAACGCAGTTTTGCTTTGCAGAATGAAACGATTTTTTCTCTCGTAGATATTTTCATTTGGCCAAGTTATGATACAAGTTGGTCGATCAACAGGCTGTACAAGAAAAAACGACTAATCTATAAATTTATTCACACTTATAACAAGTTCTAAATTGAAAATCGAATAATATGCTAAAAGAGACTAAATAAATGTTCAAAAATAATTGCATGACTTCAAGCGCATTGACTTACCAGATACGTAGAAGGATAGGCATAAAACTTGCTTGCACTTGGTGGAATCAAAGAACTGATTATTGACTAGGTTAGCCTTCGCGGACATTTAGTGAATACCAGTTGCCATGCAACGATGAGATGACGTTGTGTCACGTGATTTAGCAAGCTTGTATCAAGCTCGTTGACAGAAAAATGGAAAAACTGAATAATGCACGAAATATATCAATAATGTGTGTGACTGCTTGCGTATAATACTGATGGTGTGAAAAGTAGCAGCTGATTAGTGAATGATCAGGAGTAAAATATACAAAGGGATGGAGAAATAAATTAGAAAAAAAAGTTCCTTTTTGGCTTGTTTAAAAGTTATAATCCCAAAAGAAAAAGTTTTTTTCTTCTTTTTAAAAATGAAAACATCTTTTACGGCTCCCCAGCTGATGTGATCACGTGATAACCAATTAAAGTGCTTTTATTTTGATTTAGAATACAAACGATACAAATTAAAAAATCAAATCATCAATTAAAAAAATGGGGAGGTGAGTATTGGTAATTAAAAATATTAAAAACCTGCATTCGTCGTGACACAAATGAAAGGAATGTTTTATATAATCTAAAAGAATCCAAGTAATTAGTGTGAAACTTTCAAGCTCAGTTTTTTATTTTGTTATTTTTCTGATTTCTCATTTGATATATCTTGCATCTTTTTCAAGTACTATTTAGTTTCAGTTTCAAATTTGTACTTGCGGGATTAATTAACTAAAAACTTATTTGGTATTAAATTACTGACTTTATCACTGTCTCATCGATGGAAAGAACACTCATTTAAATTACACTAGATAGTTAATATGATAACTTAAATTATAATTAAAAAAAAAATTGTTACTATTTGCAGCTGGTACCAAAAACGTCGTCATTTTAAAAAGATTAATTTATTTTACTATTGATTATGCTACGGTTGAGTGAGAACAAATAGCAAACCGTGATTTCTCAAAAACAAATAAATAAATAAGTAACTA
The DNA here is from genome assembly GCA_038373865.1 of Uloborus plumipes. Lineage (NCBI taxonomy): Eukaryota > Metazoa > Arthropoda > Arachnida > Araneae > Uloboridae > Uloborus > Uloborus plumipes. Next base: position 34,370 of record JAXGGA010004545.1, read on the forward strand.
AGCAAGTAAGTGAATAAAGAAAGCATAACATTGTGGAGTAGGCGGGGAGGGAGAGCAATAAGGAGTTAAAAGTTTAATTTCGTTTATTTATTTATTTTTAAATTTAAAATGGCAAACGTCCTACACATAAAAATAAGAATATTTCGCATCTCTTCCTTCTCTACAGATCTTCCATTTTATCTCTAGAAAGTTATAAGGGTCATTTTCACCATATGCTTACATTTCAAAAATTTTAAGTAATTTTTTTAATTTGCTATTTTCTTTTAGAAACACTAACATATGTTTAGTCACATATTTTAGGTGCGTGAAAAAGCAATTGGTTGTACACTTTGATGAATAATTAAGTATTCAAATGCTGTTGTAAAACATTAAGTTGCAAGGAAAATTGTCGTCAGTTACCATACAAAATACCAATATGAATTCTGACCTTTGAACTATCTTAGCGCCTAGAACCAACTTAATATGAAATTACTTGCTTCCTTGAAGCTTAAAACGATGTTTGTGATTGTTAAAATATTGATAAAAAACTGTATGGTAACGGATTTGACATTTGGTAACGGATTTGACCAGTAACGGACTTGACATTTCAACCAAAATGTTAAATTATGGCCAGGTTGTCGAATTTAAAAATTGAACAACAATATGCATTCTCTTAGAGTTGTATAATAAACAATATTTAGGGGTAAAAGTTGAGAAAAAGTTAAAATTAATATTAAAATCTTTCTTCCGCATTAATACAGTCGAACCTGTTTATTTCGAAAACCTCTTTATGTCGAAAATTTTCAATTTCCCTGCTCTTACAGCATAAATTTAATTTTTTTTCTCATGTTTATCTCGAATGATTTTTCCCGAAACTCTCTATATCTCGAATTTTGACGACTCTCATTTTTGAGTTTCATCTCCAGCCACCTTTATCAATGGTATAACTTGGAGACAAAAATCATCTTTTGCACAATCATTCAAAAACTATATTCGTACTTAAAGGTATGCATTAACTTGCTACGGATATATCATCATAATTAGTAAAACGTGGACTCACAACATGTCTTACAGTAAAATATTCAACAATATCAATGCGAAACAAGTTATTAAGTATTTGAGTTTATTCCAATTGCTTATTTTTGTAAATTTTATCACAACTCGAATGATTTTTCCCGAAACTCTCTATAGCTCGAATTTTGACGACTCATTTTTGAATTTCATCTCCAGCCACCTTTATCAATGGTATAACTTGGAGACAAAAATCATCTTTTGCACAATCATTCAAAAACTATGTTCGTACTTAAAGGTATGCATTAACTTGATACAGATATAGTCATCATAATTAGTAAAACGTGGACTCAAAACATGTCGCACAGTAAAATATTCAACAATATCAATGCAAAACAATCCATTAAGTATTTGACTTTGTTCCAATTGCTTATTTTTGTAAATTTTATCACAAGCTCTGTATCTCGAAACCACCAAATCTCACATTTGTCTTCTGTCCCGTGAAATTCGAGATAGGCAGGTTTGACTGTAGTTCAAAAAGTAAAAGAAATGATAATTTCGTTTAATGTTTTATAAATTTAACTTTTATTGGTTTTCTTAAAAAAAATAAAGTTTTTTTCAAATAGAATTTCTACGTTTTAAAAGCAATTATTCTCATGGACATTTCACTTCTAAGCATGAAATCGAAAAATCTAAATTTAGAATCATGCTTATCAGTTTTCCCGCTCGCTACTGATTATAGTAAGAGGAAGAGAGGGCAATCACCTGAACGTTCCCTCCTGGGATATCAAAGCAGACGATTTTGGTATTAATCTATCTCCAAAGAGAATTCGAAAAAACTGACAGGACAGCCGGAAGTTCATTCTCTGAAAATATGGCTACGATTGTGGAAAATTGCACTTGTCCCATGGGACAAATCTTTCCTTAAATTGATATTTTTGCTCAGGGTATAAAAAATCACATAATTATTAAGCACTAGCTAATCACCCAGCGTTGCCCGGGTGCTTATTAATACAACATAGCTAATTATAATTGTTTTTAACTTATTTCATGCTAAAATGAAATAGGTGAGCCTTGAATTGATAATTCATTGTTAATCGTCATCTTTGTTGGAAAATCCTCAAATTTAAATGCGTTAAATTTTATCAATTTGTAGTCTGAAAGGCTTATCTCTATTACTCTATCTATTGAAAGATAATCTAAAAATAAGAAGATTTAATTGAAAGAAAATGGCCGTTTTGAGACAAAAAAATTTAATTTTGAGCTTTTTGGATTTTTTTAATATTTCAAAACCCTGCCTAAGTGAATTCTAGTGCATCAAGGAACCTCTGTGCCAAGTTTGATGAAAATCCGACGAAAACTGTGGACTTGTATAAGGAACAAATATACATACAAACAAATAAACAAACAAACAAACATATATCTATTTTTATTTATCTTTATTTTCCCACAATTTTTCAATTTCAAATCAATCGTCTCTACCTTTCATTTTCATGACACCTAAATTCCACAAGTCCCCAATTAAATTCAGATTCATTTGCTCAACTACACAAAGTTTTGGTAAAAGCATCAACATCAAGTTACAAGATATTTTTAAACAAATCTTCCTTTTTTTTTGAAAAATAAATTTATACGATCAAGCTATTTTTGGAGTATAGATAACAGTTTTGAAATCGTTCATAAATTGAATCGCAGTCGAGAATATGTATACACGTATGATTTTGAGAATTTATTTTGTAATATACCTTTGGAAGACCTTTTCAGCACTCTTTTGAGAATTTATGACATATTTTTCATCGGGGACGAGCTTGGCATTAATAGGGAATTTTTCGAAAGCATTTATCATTTCTGTATTTTTAACAACTTTGTCACTTTTAACAATCTTACTTTCAAACGAATTCACGGTATCGGAATGGGTACCAATTATTCCAGTTCTGCTGCAAACTTATATCTTTTTTACTACGAATTTAAATACACTGTCAACTGTAATGTTAAAAGACCTATTTTCAGATATATAGATGATATTCTAATTGCTTACAAAAATATGGAGAACGAGTTAAAAGTTATCTATCCACATACTTTACTATTGAATAAAACCAACGAGGATAACAAAAATGCTAATTTTCTTGATATTTCAATTAAAATTATAAACCAAAATATTACTCTGTATATCTATGATAAAAGAGAAAACTTTAATTTTTACACAAGAAGCATGCCACATTGGTTCACCAATTTGCATAAAAAGTTTTTATCAATATTATTACAGGACAACTTTCGAGATTCTATAAAATCTGTAATAACACTACTGATTTTGATAAACAGGTTTTCAAATTTGCTGCCAATTTATTTTATTATAACAATCATCTATCAGAATTTATTTTTTACTATGCTAAACTCTTTGAAAATTCTACACGGCAAATAAAACATTTGTAGTTTCTTCCCGGATTACTGCTTTTGGCAACATGTTAGTCTACCAGCTTTTATGATAGACAACGTTGAAAGTCCGACAGGAAGAGCGTTGGCTGGAAGTGAGCAGGAACTACATGTTAAACCTGGACCGAATATGGATTGCGATTTTGGTTGCGGACTCTTGGATTTGGGTATGTGCCTGTTTCTTTTCTTTGTAGGTCAGAGCAGGGGGGTGGTTATTTAATTTCTCAGCCTATCTCATTTTATTCAATCACAAATTAAATAATACAAAAAATATAAAAAAAGTTTTCAGTTTTACTGATTCAAATGTTCTAAATTTTATGCATTTATTGCCGTATCATAATAAATCAGCTGACTTGTTAATAGCCTACCTCTTTTGAAACCTACAAAGTTAAAAATCTTTTGAAACCTACAAAGTTAAAAAATGTTTTAACCGCTGCTCCTGTTCTCTGAAGATAAGGCAGTACATTACCCATGTTTGTTCTTTTCATTTTAAACAAATGAAAAGAACAAACATGGGTAATGTACTGCCTTATCTTCAGAGAGCAGGAGCAGCGGTTAAAACATGTTTAAATTGTTTCGCAATTTTTCAAATGTGTGTTAAAATTTCAATTTGTTCTTTTCTTGTTTTTTCCAATTTACGCATCTTTCGACACTTAAGGGACAATTTTTTTAACTTCCATATATAATTTGCTATTGATATTAAGCTGCTATTAAGCGCTTGTTAAGAGCCGTTTTTTTTAAGAATCAGGCAGTCAAAAAACTTGACATTTTTGATTTTGCTGAAAATTTCAGAATATAGTCTTTATTTAAAATTATTAAACACGTGTGTTTTTATTTTTTCAAAAAAAAAATTTTTTCTTTCCATTTTGGGAGGTCAAAGTTGGACTTTGCTCTTTTTTTCAATAAAAACATGCCAACTTAGATGAGCCAATCCTTTTTGCTTTAGGAGTGAACCGTGGAACTGACAATTATTTTGTGTTCTACTATATCCCCACTAACTGTAAGTACATAAATATTTGTGGACTACTCTTGGCACAAAGGTCAGAGGTCACTCAAAGTTAGACGAAAAATAGTTTTTTAATGCAACTTTGACCGACCAAATCTTCTTGTGGAAACGGTGCACCACGGTAGTGTATATATCAGTAAATACCCACCAAAGAGTAGTATCCAAAAACAGAAAGATATGTGTGGTTGATATTTTGCTTATCGAAATATTTGACTCTGAAGTTGCAGAAATCGCAAAATCACGTGACTTTGAGGGTCATTATCTCCTTGCAGCATGAGTGACCAGATACAAAACTAGTTGGAGTAGAAGCCTTTCTTGTCCTAGAAATACAATCCGTTAACAAACCTATGGCTACTCTTTCAGTTTTTGCATAATTCTTCTCTAAACTTTGAAAAATGAGTGTTTTTCGGCGTTAAGGAAAAAGGCTAATTATCTGTTTTAAAATAGGTATTGCTATAATTTGTAGCATTATTATATCCCAACTTTCTAACTAGCTGAAATGGCATCTAATGATGGTTATACAGTTGAAACCAAATTGAAAATGAATTGTCGAAAATACTCAGTATACGTCAAAAACCATATTTTTTTATTTGTCCAGGCGACGTTTTTTTTTGTTACAGCTCTTTATTCCGTTCGGTTCCGACATGGTAAGCAATTTATGTACTTCTTGTCGTTCTAGTTGCTGTAAAACAGGAAAGCAATATGTATCTTAAGTCTGATATAAAGCAATATATCCTGTCATATCAAGTTTATAATGCTAAAAGAATATTTTGAAATGGACAATAAACACAATAAAAAAAAAAAAACTTCTGTTCAGCTGTTCCCTCTTGGTCGATGTTGTGAATGTCATCAAAAACTCAACTTTTTCACAAATAAGAATTTAGCAGAATGTCACTTCTTAAAAATCTTGGTACATTAAAGCCCCATGGTGCAGGTCTGGAAATTTTTGATGACATTCATGACATCGAGCAAGAGGGCTCAGCTGAATAAGTAAGTTTTTTTTTTTTTTTGATTAGGTCTATTATCCATTTCAAAATATTCTTTTACATTAAAAACTGGATATGACAAGAGAAATTACTTTATATCAGACTTAAGATACATTACTTTCCAGTTTTACAGCAACTAAAACGACAAGAAGTACATAAATTTGCTTACCATGTCGGAACCGAACGGAATAAAGAGCTGTAACAAAAAAAAAAACGTCGACTGGACAAATAAAAAAATATGGTTTTTGACGTATACTGAGTATTTTCGACAATTCATTTTCAATTTGGTTTCAACTGTATAACCATCTTTAGATGCCATTTCAGCTAGTTAGGAAGTTGGGATATAATAATGCTACAAATAACAGCAATAGCTATTTTAAAACAGGTAATTGGCCTTTTTTCTTAACGCCGAAAAACACTCATTTTTCAAAGTTTAGAGAAGAATTATGCAAAAACTGAAAGAGTAGCCATAGGTTTGTTAACGGATTGTGTTTCTGGGACAAGAAAGGCTTCTACTCCAACTAGTTTTGCATCTGGTCACTCATGCTGCAAGGAAATAATGACCCTCAAAGTCACGTGATTTTGCGATTTCTGCAACTTCAGAGTCAAATATTTCGATAAGCAAAATATCAACCACACATATCTTTATATTTTTGGATACTACTCTTTGGTGGGTATTTACTGATATATACACTACCGTGGTGTACCGTTTCCACAAGAAGATTTGGTCGGTCAAAGTTGCATTAAAAAACTATTTTTCGTCCAACTTTGAGTGACCTCTGACCTTTGTGCCAAGAGTCGTCCACAAATATTTATGTACTTACAGTTAGTGGGGATATAGTAGAACACAAAATAATTGTCAGTTCCACGGTTCACTCCTAAAGCAAAAAGTATTGGCTCATCTAAGTTGGCATGTTTTTATTGAAAAAAAGAGCAAAGTCCAACTTTGACCTCCCAAAACGGAAAGAAAAAATTTTTTTTTGAAAAAATAAAAAAACACGTGTTTAATAATTTTAAATAAAGACCATATTCTGAAATTTTCATCAAAATCAAAAATGTCAAGTTTTTTGACTGCCTGATTCTTAAAAAAAACGGCTCTTAATTCGCAAAAGTTTAATAATTTTCCATCTTGCATATATCTATTTTTATATATATATACTAGCTGACCCGGCGAACTCTGTTCCGCCTTAAAGGCAATAAATAAGCAAATTTTTGAATTTATTAAGTTTTTTATTATTAGAAAAAAAAAAGTACCCACATTAATCATTCATTATTGTTTCTGTATTTTAGTACATAGGTTGCTATTCACTTAAGTACCTTGTGATACACTACATTTTTTGTTTTATTATCAGGCTCAAAAACAAACAACGCAGATGGTCTTCTGACCCGTGAACATGCCACATATAATTGACCATGGGAAACACAGTGATGTTCAAGATTCAAACCACAAACTTTTAAGGATTGGCCTTGTGATTTGTTGATGGTTATGACCAGTGGTCGGAAGTAGCGCGCTACAAGTAGCGAAACTACTGTAGTAGCTACATTTTTTAGTAGTTTGTAGTGTAGCGCACTACTTTTTAAAAAAAGTAGAGTAGCGAGTAGCGCGATACAAAAAAGTAGTAGTTTGTAGCGATTTCTAAAAACTACTTTTAAATTAAAAAAATAAATAAATAAATGAAAAAAAAAAGAACGAAGGAAAAAAACGAGGTTTTTCTTGTGGCGAATATTCGTAAAATTTTTTAAAAAAATCTAAAGGACAAATTTTAGCAAAAAAAAGGAACAAAAAGGAAAAGTAACAAATAAATTCAAAGACAATTCCTATTTCTATTCCATATTCGAATGAGGTATTTTTTTTAATCTAAACCACTTTTCGAATTTTTTCGGTCGATTCTCAAACGGTGTATTCTTATTATTTATTTATTTTTTCAAAAGTAGCGAAGTAGCAACTACATTTCAAAAGTAGTGTAGCTCGCTACATTAAAAAAAAAGTAGTTGTAGCTGTAGTTAACTACATTTATAAGAAAGTAGTTGTAGTTGTAGTTCGCTACGAAAAATATGTAGTTTTTCCAACCACTGGTTATGACAAATGCAAGATGGATCGGAAATTGAAGTCTTTTAAATTCAAACGGCATATTGGTTGGGATCATCGGGATCCTCGGAATGAGCAATCGTTTCTGACAGCTTATCACATATAAATTTCAAGGGAAGTACGCGTTTGTTTATACTTTACTTTACAAAAAAGTCAAATAACACTCAACATACCGCTAACTTATAATCTGTTTACGGCGCTGGGGAAGCTGCCAGAACATGTGCTTTATGTCGCTCAGCCATGGAGGTGTCAAAAAAGGCTTAGTCAATAAGACATTTTTTCTATTTATGTAACTGATACACATAAATTAGAGCCTATGTCCGTCTCCTGGCTCTAAGCTACCTACCCACCAATTTTTAGCCATATCGGTACAGTCGTTCTTGAGTTATAAATAGTGTAACTAACACGACTTTCTTTTATATATATAGAAAAAGAATAGAATAGTAGTGAGAAGAACAACCTCTTTAACTGCAGTCCAGCAGATATCCCACCAAGCGCTTTCCACCTCTCAGCATCAGAAGCGTAAAAACTCTTAAGTGGCAATCGTTTCTGACAGCTTATCACATATAAATTTCAAGGGAAGTAACGCGTTTGTTTATAATTTACTAGCTGTGGGGCCCGGCGTTGCACGGGCTTTAAAGTAGTGATGAAAATTTAAATAAACAACTCGCCGTCAAGGCGGTATATAATGATATATAACCGCCAAGGCAGCTCGCCTTTAAAGTAGCGAGGAAAGTTTCAGCAAACTACTCGCCGCCAAGGCGACTCGCCTTTAAAGTAGTAAGGAAAGTTAAAACAAATTACCGGCTCGCATTTAAAGGAGGGAGGAAAGTTTTAACGAAACCGGTTTCAAAAAACTACTCCCCGCTAAAGCGGCTCGCTAAAAGACTTTCCCGCATCAAAAAGTCAATCGCATTATTTGCACATGCTTCCTTAGGAATAAAAACAATGTCAAGTAGCACATATTTAACACTCTCCCTAATAAACAAATACAATTCCCTACCAAAAACAAATATTTCCAAACCGCTCTCTTCCTGTAACATTACTTGCAAAATTCCAAACAAAAAAGTTGTTTTAATATTTAGATCGCAGCCAAAAAAAATCCCTGCTTTTTTCTAGTAGAGATAAAAGCTTGGTTCTTCGACTGTAAGTCGAATCAATTCTGGGGTTAAAAATATCGCTCTATCCAATGGCGTAAAAATCAAAACTGAGGAATAATTAGTTTATTTTTTATTGATGGTTTTAATGAACCAAGTATTGCAAGAAATCGGGTGAAGCCTTGCAAAAGGCAAGTTTAAAAATTGAATAACTCGTGCTGTGTTTAAGTTAGAGAATCGGAACAAACTGCATAGGACGGATAAAATTTTTCTGCTTCCAACGATATGTAACATTAATATGTGCAAGTAATTTTTAACCCCAGTATTCGGCGATTTATGTGAAAATTGCCTTGAATTCGAATAAAAAACGAATCGCTTATTGAATCTTTTCAAACTATAGCCTAAAGTCTTTCTGGATAAATGGACTATTCAACACAAAAAGAATTTTTCAAATCGAACCAGTAGTTCCTGAGATTAGCGCGTTCAAACAAACAAACAAACAAACAAACAAACAAACTCTACTGCTTTATATTATTAGTAAAGATTTTACAAAAAAGTCAAATAACACTCAACGTACCGCTGAATTATAACCTGTTTACTGCGCTGCGGAAGCTGCCAGAACATGTGCTTTATGTCGCTCAGCCATGGAGGTGTCAAAAAAGGCTTAGTCAATAAAATATTTTTTTTATTTATGTAACTGACACACATAAATTATAGACACGCATTATTATATATGACACACATTAAATTTTTCATACGATATCAAAGAATGCTTTTGTGCTGGAAAACAAGCAGCACTGATATACAGTGGCTCACAAAAGTGATCGTACACTTACCATTTTCAATGAAATAGAGTTTCTGTGTTAGCTTTTTCAAGTTATTTTTTAATGACATTGCTTGCTTTGAAAGTGGCAAAGGTAATTTTGCTACTATATGTACTATATGTGTGCTCTAGAAGAAAACGTCATGTTTTTAAAACAAATTTTCGAAAATCGATTCAGTAACAAGAACGCTTTAGCCTCACGAAGTGATACTTTTAGTTAAATTGTAGGTTTTAAATGTAAAAAAAAGAACAACAATTATTTGCATTAGCCTTAATAACAGTAACTAAACATTAACTTAATAATAGTTATTTCCATCGGCCTTTTCAAGTGCTTTTTAAGACTATTATTAAGACAATGTAACAATAGTTATTTCCATTAGTCTTAATAATAGTTAGGGTAAGTTCTGGTAAGTGTGTACCTTTTTTTTCAAAGTTCATGTTCTAAAGGATGCTGCTCTGTTGAAAAATCTTGTACACTCAATTTTTTTAAAAGTTTTCTTTCCAGATCCTTTACTAAGAGTTTCAAGCATATAATATGCCAAATAAACCATAAGCATAGGTTTTGTGACATGGTTTATGCACCTATTCTAAGGTACACACTTTTCCTACCAGCGGGGTAAGTGCGTCCACCTTAAATTATGTGAATATGAACAGGAGAAAACTTCTGGCACATATTAAATATGTTAGGTAGTTAGTTGCCTTGGGATAATTCCTAATACTAGAGATCAGCAGCTTGCATGGATGAAACGCAATCAGTGATATCCCACGTGTCTTACGAACAAATGTGATTTGAAGATTGAGAGTGTTGTGTTTGTGATTCTTCCTTTGTCCATTTAATAAGACCAAGTGAGCAAATGTAAGTTGTTTTTATTTAGTAATAATCACTTATAGTCTACATAGTTTAATTTAGTTTAATACATTAATCAGTCTGTGTTTAAGCCAGGGTTCGCACTTACCCCTTCTTAAATGTAAGATGAGACATGTGCAATGTGCATCCAATAGCGTTGTTGTTAGTGCGCACCCCTGTGATTTTCTTCAATTCTATTTATATAGTAGATCATTAGGTGACCTGAGTGAACAATTCGTTTTTTTCGTACAAATACGGTTTTAAAATATTTTTTTTTATTAGAATCGGCAGCAGTAAGAAAAAACACAAAATAAAGAGAAAAAAAAAAAAAAAAAGTTGATCATGATATGATACTTGTACTTTTTTTTTCTTGTACCTTGAAATAGTTTTTCACAAGGTGTTCTTAATTTCCTTAAATATAATTTATTCATTACTCCACCGTCATTTTTTGAATCAGTTGGTTCCTTATGTAGTGTTTCACTTAATTTCATTGCTTTATTTGTCATTCTGGTTTAAATTAAGTATAGCTTATGATCGCTATTTTCAATGAAAAATTTACTAACTGATATCTAAAAGCCAATATATTTCAGAGGTAATGAATAAAATTGAAATCTTATGCCGCATTTAATGTACATATAAATACTTTATTGAAATGACGTCGGATTTATAATCGGCTTATAAAAGAGTTATAAGCAAAATTAAAGGTGAATTACGAGAGCCGGATTTTCCACGTAATGGTACACACATGCCTCATCATAATGGTACGCACTTGCTCCGCATAATAGTACGCATATGCCTCATGATAGTGGTACGCACTTGCCTCATCATAATGGTATGCACTTACCCCCACCTTACTTTAAAGAAAGGGAAAGTGCGTACCGTCATATAAACAAATTTTAGTTAGAGTATTTGATCAAAAAACCCCACGTATGTTATTAGTAGCTATTACTCAAAAGAAACAACTTGCATTTCTTGACTTCAATTGCTTGGTATGACTACAAGAGAAACTGAAACAAAACCTTCTCAATCTTTACTTTAGAGTTTTTTTGAAGACATTTAAGTTTTGAATCCAATTCTGAATTCTGCCTATTGAAATTATCCTTAGACAGTTATCTAACATAGTCGATGTGTTCGATGTGTTGTAGAAGCCTTTGTTCATGTAATTCCCAGTGGACGCACTTATCCCGTGAACGCACTTACAAGAACTCACCCTACTTATATTAGACTTTTCAAGCGCTTTTTTAAATGTCATTGTTTGTTTTGAAAGTAAAAAAGATAATTTTGATATACCTTATGAGAGCTATATGTGTGCTGTGAAAAAAAATATCATGTTTAAAACACATTTTCAAAATTCGATGTAGTAATAAGAACACTTTAGCCTCGCGAAGGTGGTCTTTTGGTGAAATTGTTGATTTTAATTGTAAGAAAAATAATTATTATTAAGGCGTATGTACACATTTGAAATCATGAAAATTGTCCAAAATATCAATTATTTTACTGTCTCAAAATATTCTCCAATCGGTTAGCTTTCAAACAATAACAAGCTGTTAATATTTGCAGTATTTTTCGAGTTAAGAGTGAGTTTTCTCGAAATACCGCTTTTTCTGACAGCGTGTTTCTAAATCAGAATATCTGAATTAATAAATTCTTCTAAATTTAAGCCTTAACTTCCCACTGTTGCATTTCTGCAACATATGATTTATTTTAATTTAAAAGACTCAATTTTGTTTTTAATTACCTACAAATCACTTATCTGAGGAAAAAAAAGATTACTGCAGCGAAATACATGCTAATTTCGTTACTAGTTGACAGCACATTTTCCCCAGAAATCCCAATAATTATAAAAACATTTGATGCCTCAAGAACTGTGTCTTTGCTATAAAAAAAATCCATTCTAGTTTATACTTCCTCTTGTTTATTGACGAAATAAATTACCAGGTAAGAAATTTAAACATTTTACGTTCATTTAAAAGTAAATTTAATTTTCTATGGGAAAAAGTTTTTAAGAAATTTGATTTTAATTTTACATTGTCGCAAACAAAAAAATGATTGAAAGTCATTTTAAAACTGCTTATTTTAAAAAAAAAAATATTTCTCCTCTTTATTATTACTTGAGAACTAGCGGATACAATTTTTTCATCAAAATTTAAAATATTGCGAAGTTAAGGGTTAAATTCAATTTCTGAAGAATCGTCTCTTTGACTACGTTGCTTTCTTCCAAACATGATTACACAACAGCGAATTTATCTATCATAACTATTTTAATACAATTATATTCTGCATATTAAGGTAAATGTGGTCTGCATTAAATCAGAGTCAATAGTTGAAAAGTAAGTTTTTAGCGCATTTTTAAACTTCAAAATTTGGGGAAAAGCTTGACTTTTTTGTCCTTCTGTGCTTAAAAAAATCATTGAAAAAATTCTTCCTCTAGCATCTTCATTGATGCAGAACACGTAGAGAATTACATTAGGGACATTTTTTGACAAAAACTGTTTCTAGACAAATTAAATTCTAAGATATCGTGTTTCGAAAAATGCTCTAATTATCTCATTAAGTCTTAGTTAATTAGTGTTAAATAATTTTTTACTTTTTAATGCTGAAAAGCTTTATAAAACACACCAGTGACCTACTATTAAAACACGGAATTTTTATAATGAAAAGTAAGAAAAAAAGTCGAATTGTGTACGTACATCTTAAGACAACTTAATAATAGTTATTTGCATTAGCTTTAATAATAATAAATTAAACATTAAATTATTAATAGTTATTTGAATCAGCTTTTTCAAGCACTTTTTAATACTATTATTAAGACAACTTAACAATAGTTATTTGCATTAGCTTTAATATTAGTATACTAAACAGTAATTTAATAACAGTTATTTGCATTAACCTTTTCAAGCACTTTTTAAGACTATTATTAAGGCAACTTATTAATAGTTATTTGCATCAGCCTTTTCAAGTGCTTTTTAAGACAAATTATTTGCATTAGTCTTTTCAAGCATTTTTTAAGGCTATTATTGAGACAACTTAATAATAGTTATTTGCATCAGCCTTTTCAAGTGCTTTTTAAGACAAATTATTTGCATTAGCCTTTTCAAGCACTTTTTAAGACTATTATAAAGACAACTTAATAATAGTTATTTGCATCAGCCTTTTCAAGTGCTTTTTACGACAAATTATTTGCATTAGCCTTATCAAGTGCTTTTTAAGACTATTATTAAGACAACTTAATAATAGTTATTTGCATCAGCCTTTTCAAGTGCTTTTTAAGACAAATAATTTGCATTAGCCTTTTCAAGTGCTTTTTAAGACAAATTATTTGCATTAGCCTTTTCAAGCGCTTTTTAAGACTATTATTATTAAGACAATTTAATAACAGTTATTTGCATTAGCCTTAATAATAGTGACTAAGCATAAACTTAATAATAGTAATTTGTATTAGCTTTTTCAAGCGCTTTCTTAAATGAAATTTTTCGTTTTGAAAGTGATAAAGATAATTTTACTGTAACTATATGTACTACGTGTGTGCTATAAAAGAAATTATCATGTTTAAAACAATTTTCAAAATTCGATGCAAATACAAGAACGCTTTAGCTTCGCGAAGTGATTCGTTTAGTGGAATTTTTGGTTTTAATTGTGAGAGACATAACTATTATTAAGAAAACTCAATAGTACTTGTTCGCATTAGCCATTATAATAGTAAACTAAACGTTATATTAACTTAATAATAGTAAACTAAACATTAACTTAATAATAATAAATTAAACATTAACTTAATAATAATAAACTAAACATTAACTTAATAATAGTTATTTGCATTAGTCTTTTCAAGCCCTTTTTAAGACTATTAAGGTAACTTAATTACAGTTATTTGTATGAGCCTTAATAATAGTAAACAAAACGTTAACTTAATAACAGTTAATTGCATTAGATTTTCGAGCGCTTTTTTTAATAACATTGTTCGTTTTGAAAATGGAAAAGATAATTTTGCTATACTATATGTACTATATGTGTGCTACAAAAGAAAACATCATGTTTAAAACAAAGTTTAAAAATTTGATGTCGTAACAAGAACGCTTTAGCCTCGCGAAGTGATTCTTTCAGTGAACTTGTTGGCTTTAATTGTGAGAAAACTAATTATTACTACGGGTGGGTGTGCTTTGGAAAAGAAAAAAATAATAACTTTTAAAGTGGAATTACACAAATTTGATAATTAATTATGAATGACGACGATATTTTGTACTATATGTACTATATGTGTGAAGAAATTTTCATTTTTAAAACAAATTTTCAAAATTCGATGTAGTAACAAGAACACTTTAGCCTCGTGAAGGGATTCTTTCAGTGAAATTGTTGGTTTTAATTGTGGGAAAAATAACTCTATTATTGATACAACTAAATTACGCGTGTGCTTTGGTAAAGAAAAAAAAATTCAAATGGAAATACACAAATTTAATAGTTTATTACGAATGTATGAGCCTCGTCTTCAAAGAAGAGTCAAAACATTTCAGATAAAAGATTTCGCACTCTTTCGACATTCAGCAAATTGTTTGTGTCAGGGGAAAAAAAAACTGCTCTTATTTTGTACTATCGCGTGTTGTAAGTTTCATTGTCTGGTCACTCTAGGTTACAGTAAAGGAAAGATAACAGCAAACAAATCAACGACTGAAAAGAGTTTCTCCGAACACTTTTTCGTGTTTTTTCTTTCTTTCTAAACGCATGGTAACGTTAGTAAAATAATCTCTCTTTTGGAGGGGATGTCAACTATTCAGCTCTAGCTCTGTCATGCTTTTCGTAAAATACCCCCTTTTTTAAATGTCCATAGAGAACTTAAATTATTCGTTTATGTTATGAAATAGTACTTAAAACAATCTATATGAAAAAGTATGATTGGTTATGGTTTTGTTTGTGTGAACGATCCGTACGCAATTCTACTTTTTACTTCGAGTCTTCACCAAATTTGATACGGAGGTGGTTTGACGCCCATGAATTTACGGGGGCGATTGGGTTTAAGTTTAAAAATGATACCAAGTTCTTTTAACTTGAATTTAGAGTCAGAAACTTGCATGAAATTGCTCGTTTCTGCATGAACAAATTCCTGAGTGGTTTCGAACTTTATACCATTTAAATGCACTTAAAAACGACACAAAAGAATATTTTCAAAAAGTATATGAACTAGGGTCCTTAGTGACTAACGTAACATTCTCAGCTGATTTTCGAACTTTATAAAATTAAAACCCGAAGTTAAAAGAGTAACTTATGGTTAAATTTGCAGATTTAAAATGCACATGCTTAGTATTTATCACCTTCCATCAAGAGTTTGCAGCAAAATAATTGCTGATAGGTATTTTTTCAGAAAAAAACAGTATTGTGAGTTAACGTAACATTTTTGCAACTCTGAAAAACGATGCTCATGATGCATGGCAATTTTTTCTAACAGTTAAGTAGGCACTTAAAATTTGCTGATGTGTTAAAATATATAGTCCATTTAAAAAAATACACTACACATTTATTAAAGCTGATTTGCTTTCCGTACTTAGTGGTACTTTTACCTAAGACTGTGGGCAACTAACGTAGCGTGATTAACGTAACAATTAAAAGGCAAAACGCACAAAAAAAAGTATGATTAACCTCTCTAACTTCCATTACTTTTGCACTTTTTTAATACGCTTTTATTAGTTTCACATGTGGGTTTGTTTGTATTCATGTGACTCTAAACAAAAGATGAAATTCACGTTCTTTACAAATTATAAAAGCAATATATTTAATAATATTATTAATACTAAAGGCTAAACTATATTACATGTTGATGTTATTATAGTTGCATGTAAACTTAGAGGATATTCAATAGTTTTGAACATCGGCGGGAAATCAGCGTATCATGAAATATAGTTAAAATGAGAAACAATGTTTAAAAGCATAAATATAAGGTTAAAATATTAAAACTTTTCATCTTATTTGTGCTTTTAAATGTTGTTTCTCATTTTATCTATTTTATGCACAAAGCTATCGCTTTTTAATTATCATGAATTATAGTTTTATTAACTCTAAAAGCGTATTTTTTAGTTTTTTATAACTATAATTTTATCATTATGTTACATTATGGTTCCTTTCTTTCCCCTTTCTCTAAATTAGTGTAAAAATTTGAATGGAGGGATTCCTTTTAATTAATTTAATTTGAATGTCTCAAAAAATACTTTTAAGAACTGAATAATATCAGTTTTGGGCCAATTAAATTAAAATTTAACTATTCCAATTTTATTTTTGACTAATGAAAAATTTTAGAGCTGACGTTAAATTCATTTTCAAATTCAAATAAACTATAGGAGGCTCTGCGGTCTCTAGCGAAATGGTTCCTAAAAGCGGTCGATAAGGCTTTAACCTAGTAAACGCAAAATTGAAATGTTTTGACCTCTGAAACGAATTTCTTAAACCCCCTCAATGTGGCTTATTCAAGCTCTAGAACTGTGAATAAAAATTGGCGTTAATTTCAGGCATTTTGTTTCAAGAGTTTCAAGATCAGCCTCATTTATGAAAAAGTGTAGCAACGAAGGGGGAAAAATACGAATAGTGCAGGGTGCTCTAAAATTTTGTTAAAGCGGTGATTTCGTGATTTTGCTCTTTGTGGGAAATGCGCTGCTGCTGCCTATGACCTCTCTGGAACAAAAACATAAAAATCAGGAAGCCAGTAAATTATTCCTTATTTTTGCCTGTCAATATTTTTCATTGAGGTATGTGTCACTCAAATCACATTTATTTAAGAACCTTTCTTGTTTTAGCCTCCGGTTACATTAAGCACTGTAAAAAATAAACTGTTGCTTTTACAGTATAATACTGGCAGCAGAGGCTCCAGTTTAAAACTGTAAAATTAACAGTAATAAACTAAATTTAGAAATTCTAGTTTATTACTGTAAAACAGCAATTTTACAGTTTATTATTACAAAATCAGCTGTATTATACTGTAAAAACAACGGTATAATACTGGCAGCAGAGGTTCCAGTTTAAAACTGTAAAATGCACATTAATAAAATGTAAAATTAGCAATTTTACAATTTATTACTGTAAAGCAGCATTTTTAGTTTATTAGAGTAAAGTTAGCAATTTTACAGTTAATTTCTGTAAAATTAGCAATTTTTTACAGTTTGTTACTGTAAAATTAGCTGTATTATACTGTAAAAACAAAGTCCACTTTTTACAGTGAGCAGTTATCTTTCACCAGACATTAAATGAAATTCGTGAATTTAAAGAGTATTTGTATCTGAAAAATCACCCGATTAAAAACAGATTTTTTCCCTTAGTTTATGCTAATTAAAACTCAAATAAAGGCAGAAGCAGGTATAAAAAAATTGAACAGGATTTTAAAAATTTTATACAGCAAAATCTTGCGAAGTTAGGATGCCAAAGCGCTGCCTGGTTTATTTAGATTATTCTCTGTTAAGTTATACGAAAGTATTCTACTTTCTATTGCAAGCAACAAATTTTTATGTCAAGAAACTTTATAAAATTAAATTGTTGAAACTAAGTGAATTAACATGCAAAAATGTGATGTTAATGCTTTTTTTTTTAATAATATAATTCGATGAGACTATCCATCATTGAAATACACTATTATAGGGTATATCTTTCTTTTTTAAAAACAGGTATTTTTTTTCGAACGTAATTCCTTTCTTTAACATTTTAAATTAGAAACAACAAGAGAGACTTTGTACTCGTACATTGTTTTTGTAATTTTCTCTAATGATGACAAGAGATGGCAGCACACACCGCGTAAATGTGCAGTTTTTAGCATTATAATTTCTGGCGAAAGACTTAAAGTAAAAAAGAAGTAATTCTAAAAAGAAAATAAATAAATGAGTATGAAAGGCAAAGGTTTCAGGTTTCCTTTCAATAGAACTCTGAACTAAATTCATTTGTCAGCAACAAATATTTTGCTTCTAAAGTAGAAAATATTCGAAAAATTTAAAGTTATCCAAAATGTTTAAAACGTTAACAGCTGCCTTCGCTGCGCAGACTCGCTGAAAATTCCATTACGCAAAAGCGAAACTTGCCGTTGTAATATAGACCTTTAATGCTCTCGTTAGAATATTATTGACTGCATTGACGGTCTGCTACCACCCAGAGTTACAAAAAACTAGTAAAAATTGAAATTGGAGGAAGAACGGGGAAAAAGACTCGAGAATTTTGGGAGAAAAGTTGGGAATTTTGGGGAAAATGGAAATTTTGAAAGCGCCATTTTCACTCTTAAGCAAAATTGCAATAATTTATTACACGCACACACACAAAGATTTTGAAGCTGGGAAAAAATGAACTTTGTAGGTACAAAATTGATTTTAATTTCATAAAGTGAATGCTTTTCAGTGGCGTATATAAGTTTTTATTTCGGAGGGGGTCCAAATAATCAAGCGTAGCCTTCCCCCGACTTTCTTTTTTTTTCTTTTTCGTTATTACTGTAAGACAGGTAGAAATTTTAAAATTGAATTAAAATATTAATTTTTGGAAAAGATAGAAAATTACGACATTTTAGATTCCCTCCAAAACTTTTTTCAAAATTGAAATTATTTATGCTACCTTTGATGACGTTGGAGGATCAAGACTCTTCTGGGAAACTTACTGAAACTTAAATTCTAAACACGCAATTTCAGGCTATCTTTAGTGACGTTAAAGGAATTGAGAAGACTTCGGGGCATCTCTCCTGAAATATTTTGACACTGAAGCATAACTCAGGATATATTTCTTCATGATAGAGTAAAAGAAAAGATGAGTTTTTTTTTTTTTGAACTGAAGTCTCATTTAAGTTATCTTAGAGAAGTAAAAGTTCAAAGACCCTCCCCTGAAAGATTTTCGTTATATAGATGCGCAATTTCGCGTTCTCTTTGGAGACGTTAAGAGACAAAAAGTGGTTAGGTATCTCCCTCCGAAAATTTTCAAAATTGAAACCTTAAGCCATCGTTACTTTATACCATCTTTGGTAGTAACGTTAGCAAGGACTCTCTCCCGAAATTAAAGTTTTAAAAACATTTTTGGTTATCTTTAATACCGTCAAGAGAAGAGGCAGGATTCGGGCGTTGTGAACCATTGCGGCATTGAAGCTTCAAGAATGCAATTTTAAGCTCTATTTTTTGAAACTGAAGGTTCAAAATTTTACTTTTAGCAGAGGTGCGCATTACCCCCAAGAGCAAAAACTTATCATCCAAAAATTCCACGAAGATCCCTCTAAAAACGAGAGCCACACGTGAAAGAAAAAGAGAACAAAAACTTTTAAAAACGTCCCTTAAAAATAATTCAATGGCGTCGCTTACGCTATGATTCTTGATAGGAACAACTGCTTTTAGGCTTTGTCTGACAACATTTAGGATAATAGAGGGAATTACGGACTCTTCCAATTCGGGAGCTCTCTCTTTTCTAAAAACACATTCTAGAGCTAAAGACTATAGAAAAGTAAGGGGGATATCAACTACCGTTAACTGTTTGAATTTTAAATGCCATTTGAGGCAATGTTTGACCAAGGTATTGAAGAAGCCAGAAAAGAACTCTTTCGAAAATTTTTGGATATTGAAGTCTTTAAACTGCAATTAAATTACACGTTGTAAAAGCGAAATTTCAAGATCTATTTGGACTCTTTAGGGGGGGGGGGGGTCATGAGATTTCTTTGAATTCATGCTTGGCGGATATACGGGCCTC
The DNA here is from genome assembly GCA_038373865.1 of Uloborus plumipes. Classification (NCBI taxonomy): domain Eukaryota; kingdom Metazoa; phylum Arthropoda; class Arachnida; order Araneae; family Uloboridae; genus Uloborus; species Uloborus plumipes. Next base: position 54,322 of record JAXGGA010004545.1, read on the forward strand.
GACATCCTACCCTAAACCTGCCACTGAGAGGCACAATATTCTTTAATTTCACCACTGGTAAAGAGATAGAAAATTACGTGCCCCTTCTAGCTCGGCCGGTTTGGACTTCTACCTCTTTTCGATTTTTTTTTTGTTTTTTGTTCAGCTGAAAGCTTAGAAATTATTTGTGAAAAAACCAAAACCGAAAATGATTGCACTTTATTTTAAATTTCTTGCTAGGAGGAATACTTACACTTTATTTTAAATTTCTTGCCGGGGAGGAATGATTACACTTTATTTTAAATTCATTGAGTGTAGCATTATTTTAAAGAGAAGATTTTTATCTTTGTTATTTCCTGACTGACTAGAAAAAAGGGGGAATGAGAAGAAAGAGAGAAACGTAATTTGCTGACTAATAATCTACATGTGTTGAATATTTTTCATTTAAAGATTTCAATTCAAAATGATTAGGATTTTTTCTATGCGTTTTCTAATTGAAATATCTTCATTTTCCCAAGACACATTCTTTTTTCTCTTGAGTAAAGCGCAAGGGTTCCCTGACCCTCTTGGGTTGCACCATTGCCTAGTGCCATCTAACAAATTATTATTAGCAATAATTATTTATTTATTTATGTATTTCAAGTTAAAAGTATGTAAATAATTTAAGAGTAAACTTCAACCGAATAATAATAACTACCTTTATATATATATATAAAAAAAAAATCCGATTTTGGGGGGGGGGGTATACGAGGGAAAGACCCTCTGGGGCTCTTCCTTACATACACCTTGAAAACAATGTTAATAGAGAGTGGGCTTTTTTCTTAAGGGATTTTGTTTTTTATTTTGAGCAAATACGAACCGAACACCTACTTTTGAAAAAATCTTTCTCGATTTCGGGGGGGGGGGGGCTCTCTTCACCCCCTTAAATACGCTCTTGATGTTTTCGTATAAAGTTACTAAATCTTTATCAACGATAACTTTAGTAATAATTTCGGTGAATTATGTGCAATGTGCGATTAAGCTTGTATATTTGTTGTAACAAGTGGCGTGTATACTTCAAAGGTAGGTTAAGAAAAAGGATTTTAAACATAATTGCAACAATCTATACTATAATCATATAGTAAAGATATTTTTATCATTTTTTACGAATAAAGCATAATAAGTCATAGCCTTTGTCAACAATTCATAAAAAGAATGTTAACATGGTTTTGTATCAATGAAAATATTTTTATATTAATACACAAAGGATCTTGCATCTTTCGTATCTTCAACACATATTTTATAAAAAAGAAGACGAGGTTGACATTAGATGACGCATGAAAATAAATGACACACATATAACGCATAAAAAAATTAAATTTTAAGTAACAAAATTACAAAACAAAACATAAATGCCAAGAGTACCTCTCCATCAAATGTGAAAAAAGATTAAAAAACGTGTTTACTCCTGTTCAGTTACAATCTAAAAAGCTATCGCCAAATGTCGGTGAAAATTTTGAATCTGATTGCCCCGTACATGACGGTAGAATGACCCTTATTGATTTCTTAATTCATTTATGCCCAAGTTTTTTTTAACAATTTTTTAAAATTTTTATCTGCTTAAAACTCTTACTTTGAATGGTTTACATACATTTTAGGCTTAAAATAGTTCGCAGTTGCCATATTTATTAAGTTATTTAACGTCCTGTTTATGGGATATTTTGCAGATATGTAAGCAAAATACGACCTTACTTGACTTTACTGTTGCAAAGTAACATTACAGAAGGCATCTGTGATCAATTTTAAGCAAATCATTTTCGAAAAGTTTAATTTTATGAAAAATAAGCTCGCAAAAAAAAACTTACTTTCTGTAGCTACCCATGCTGGATCGTTGCTTGACTGATTTGTCTGAAAATAGCTGTCAATAAATAAGAACTGATGTCCAAATAGTGGCTCTTTCTGGTTTTCTCAAGAAGAAGAACTATTTAACTTGTAAAAAACAGCTTTAGTAAAATGATATACTCATTACAGGTTTTTGTATGCAGTAACTAACAAGCGTCTCGTTTTTAGGTTACTGGGCATAATTGGGTTAAATTTCACTAAGATTGTGCTTCTTATTTCATAGATTTTTCCTGAAAACAAAGTATAAGAGAAGAATCAGAACGAATAAGGTGAAAAAGTTTTCCATCTTATTAATTTTGATTGGCTTAAAAGAAACTTTTTTGTTACTTGCTCTAATTTGGATAGTTTTTATATCAGCTCATTTTAAAGGGATTCTTATTTTTATTGAATCTGCTTCGGAAGAAATGGAATTTTTTGTTTGAAGTTAATTAATTTTAAATGGATCCTACGTCCTATTTTATCATTATTGTCCAAATACGTAGCATAGAGTTGATTAGGTATTTTTTATAAAATATATCATTCTTAGATCGCATGACTTTTTAGATTCAAAGCAATTGTCTGAAACAAGTATTATGATGATGTTAAAAGTGTCAATATAAAACTTTAAACAACTAAAAAGGAATGATACATAAATGTAAAAAGTAATATAATTCCAAAAATGAGTTCTTCCTAATCTAATACTTCTGTAACTTTTACGTCTAAATTATTGAAAGAATTGTCGCCAAAAATTGCTATTCAAATAAAACCCTATTTTGCGGAAGTAGCAACACAAATTCAATGAACAAAGCTGTATGTAAAAATTAATGAAATCTTGTAATTACTTTTAAATTGAAAATTAATCTTTTCAGAAAAACAGAAAGCATAAAACGTTTTCTTTAATAGAATCAATTATGTAAACGTGTATTAACACCGTTCAATGTTGCAATTTTTCTATCCAATAACTACTTCTGTGGCATTAATAAATCTTTGGCAACTTTACCTTTTATGCTGAAAAGCTCTTTGCTTAATGAAAGAAACCAAAAGACATTTTGCAAAAAGAAACGGGACGATTTTTAAAAGTTTCGAAAATTAAGCTTGTATATGGACTAAAAGTTTTATGCAGAAACTGGAAAATGCCCGTAGAAAAGCAATTTCCTAGTTTTTTTTTTGATCGTGGAAATATTTTCTTTACTGTTATTTTTGTGCACAGACACATTTTTCTCTTCGCTTTCTTCAAGTAAAAGCAAGTTGTAAGAGTTTTTCCAGAGTAGTGAAATAAATATTTAGTCTGAAAACTTTTATTCATGTATTTGTTACAAATTAAAAAGCAATCCACCTTTTCAATAACTTTATTAAGGTAACTATTTCAGAGCTATCCGAAATAGTTTTAAAAACTAAATTAATTTTTTTCGTGTTGTTTGGATTAATTAAATAGACGAAGTCAATTAATGTTTTTGGCACATGAAAAGAGGGAGAGAGAGAGAGAGAGAGAGTGAACTGAATAAAGGGTGACAAAGGAAGAAATTATGTTTCTTTCATCTTTAGAAGGGCAGTCAAATTTTTTATTTATTCGGTTTAGCTTACTCATTCGCAGGAAAAGGTAAATTTAGGTTTAAAAATGCAAATTTTATTGCTTTTATTCAAAATTTTTATCCCAGTATGATAATCCATATCTACTTCTATTGAAAAAAAAAAAAAAGAAAAAAAAATCCAGCAGAGATTAATTGCAGTCTTGACTAATTTATTCGCAACTCCAGAGTTCGAATACGCTACCTTGCGATAAGTTACAAAACTACTCTGTCTATGGATCGAAATGGCTGAGTTGGCGGTGTATTGCATGTTCCCGCCTTAGCCCTTGCTTAGAAGCGGTTACTCACTGCCTTATACCCGAGCTCTGCCTTAAAATTTTCGAATTGTACCGTACCAAGTGCGGTCGCTCGCTGGTATTCTAATTTCACATTATCTACCAGTTTTTTTGGCTCTCTTTGCTCGATAAGAGTATTTGCCTCCGACTTGGCTACTTTCGTACTCGTATTCCATGCTGATGAGTGCATAATGCATAATAAGCACGAAACTACAGTCCATGGATCGAAAAGGCCGAGTTGGCGGTGTATTGCATGTTCCTGCCTTAGCCCTTGCTTAGGGGCGGTTATTCACTGCTTTATACCCGAGCTCTGCCTTAAAATTTTCGAGTTGTACCGTACCAAGTGCGGTTGCTCGCTGGTATTCTAATTTCACATTAGCTACCAGTTTTTTTGGTTCTCTTTGCTCTATAAGAGGATTTTTGTCTCCAACTCGGCTACTTTCGTATTCCATGCTAATGAGTGCATAATAAGCACGAAACTACAGTCCATGGATCGAACTGGCCGAGTTGGCGGTGTATTGCATGTTCCTGCCTTAGCCCTTGCTTAGGGGTACTCACTGCTTTATACTCTTAAAGGTAAAATATGGCGCTCCACGTGAGTGGCAGCGGTGGAACATTTCCTTTTTGATTCACTGAGATTATGGATATATTTCGAGCAAGGGTAATAAATTGTGGATTTCCATGCTATATACGTTTGAATTTTTGTAACAAGTGAGTGAAAAACATTTAAAAAAATATTTTTTCACAACACGTTATTTTCAATAGTGTCAGACTTATTAACGATAATTTTTTTCCTAGAACTTATCGTTAAATTTTACATTTCAACATTTAATGCAATCTAGAAAACTCTAGTTGTTGGTGTACATCTTTTAAAGATTTGAACGTGAAAAAAAAAAAAATCTATCATGAAAAATATTGCAAAATTTCATAATAAATTTCATAAGAATTTGGACGAAATAAGGGGGAAAAACTCGCAAAAAAGAATGACATACTGTGTGATTTGCATTAATTTCTAACGTTTAGTTATACTTTTTATTTCTCAGCGCCTTTTGGACCAGAATATCCACAAGACTTAAAAAATTCATTTCAAAAGAATGAAGTAGATATGGCCCGAAGCGGGTTTTGGCCGAAGCGTCGAATACCGAAACTTCATCCAACTAATGGCCGAAGCTTCTGCTGCTGCACATATTGAAGTTTTAGCATTGTATGCATAGTAAATTCATACAATATGATACTATACTTCATATGTTTTAATACTATCAGTGTAACACAACAGTTTTAGTGTAATGTCTCAGTTTTAAATTAATTTCACTAATTAAAGTATTAATTTTTGTTTTGTATTGGTAGTACCAGGAAAGAAGACATTTGAATTTTTTTTATTGAAATCAGTAATAAGCATTATTTGGAATACCAAAAGCATGTTCTACCGTTAAGTTAATGTTTATAATAAAGCCAACTGATATGATCGAATTTTAAATTGCTAGAAATTAGCAGCTACCCCCCTCCCTTAAATATAGAATGGTTAACGTTCGTGAATCATAAGAAAGAATTATCAGTACAACAAAATAGTTAACAGTTCTTGCTCAAAAATCGTTGCGTACAAACTCTTTAATCAACGAAGTATGTCGATCAATTTCGCCACCTTATTAAACTGACTTTCAACATCAGTCAAATAAATAAAACAACAATCCGTAGAAGCTAACTTTAACACCATGGACGAAAGGACATTGAAGTAATAAGCTCATTTAAGAACAGAAATACCAAAATGCAGTTTGAAAGTCACGGAAAGTTTGGAATATGTCTAACGTTAGTAAAATGATATCGATCCGTCAAAGTGGGGGAGTTTGATTTCCAAAGGAGAATAAAACGTGGATTGTTGTTGTGAAGATTGATTTTCAGAACACTTCTGCAGTGAACTAAAAGGCATTAATAGTGAAGAACGTATAAGCGGAATGCCGAGGGATGTAATTATAAATAATGGATTCATTTTTCAACGTCATTTTGGACCTTAGCTTTCAATTATATGCTTCAATTGTTTTCCCTTTTCATTTATGTTTAAACTTGATACGTATAAACAAGAGTGCGTCTTTTCGGGGCGTTCCGTTTCTTTTTAGCTCGGCGATACACCATTACTGAACATTATTTTGAGTAATAATAATAATTAAATTTTTTTTGTAAAAATCAAAATTTTCTTTTAAACAAGCTAGTTTAAAATTTAATTCAGTAAACTCGATGAACAATCCAAAGAAATAAGACTAATAAAGATCTTTAAGGTTCTCTTAAATGATTTATTTTAATCTAAGTATAGTGTTTCTTTTCAAATATTGTCCTTTTATTCTGCCCAGTACTGCAGGATTTTCTTTGAAAAAAATATGTTTTTCAATGAAATAAAAAAACATGGAGAAATAATAAAAAACATTATTTTTGAGGATAAATGGTGATAATTGCTTTAAAGGAACCTAATACTTGCTATTTATGCACATTGAGTTGCCTTATGACTACATCCTGCTGGTCATAAGGAGGAAATATTCTCCATGTATCCAATTGGCAACACGATGCAGTGTAGGGTTAGTAATCTTATGAGCTATTCCAACGTCACGTGTGGGACACACAATCAAACTATTATTTCACAAACGTTTGTTACACAGCTTAAAATTGTAATTAAACAGGAGCAAGCATTTTTTAAAACTCGGCATTTGATACAAAGATGCTCCTGACACGTTTTTTGATTAAATAAATTCATTTTGTGCAATTTGACTTATTTGCATGCGTCAAGTAAGGGACATCTAAAGTAACCTCTTATAATTTTCTGCTTAAATTGGTTCTAATTTTGCTCAATTAATTTAGCACTGATGAAGAAAACTGTTCGTTTTTAAAGCTTAGGCTCCAATGTGAAGGAAACCTTTAGCGGGAGATACAAAGAATCCTGCACTAAAACATTTACCATGACTGTAAACATGATAACTATTTTAATTTTTAAGAATTGTAAAATCATGAACTTGTTAAAACAACATTTAAGAAAGTTAAAAGTCCTACATTAAAAAGGAGCACGTATCTTTCAGGCTGTGCCGTCTCTCACCGTCTCCCTGTCTTATCCTTTTTGACCTTCATGCCCGTCATTTTCTTCAATTCTTTTCATTTTGTTTACTAATTAGCATAATCTTCTAGGTAGCCACACAACCTATCTCATCGGTTGAGAAATTGTTAGCCAAACCGCTGAAAAAGTGATGCGTAGGGCCATTCCATGAAAAATTTGGTCTGTTGTCCCTCATTTGATCGCTTGATTTCATGAAAAAGTAATACCGTAAAAAGAGACGAATTGGCATAATGGGATAGTTCGGAACTTAACCTCCCGGTTATACAAATAAATTCTTCATAAGTATACTCAGCTATTCTTAGCTGTTATTTTTGTATCAAGGTAATAACACGAGAAGTAGAAGTAGGAGATTTACTATCGTCATTCTGGTAAAAAACTGTCTGGAAAAAAATCCACAGAATGTTTTGAACTAAATCAACTCATAACACATAATTTTATATTGTTGAGTTTTATACACCTGAATTTTATTACAACGAGGAGAATTTTTCTCAGTTCAATTGCAAGCAGCAACTGAAATAAATTACATAAAAATTAATTTTCTGGGGTAAAAGACGACTCCGTGGTAAAAATTTATTAGCAGCATATTAGGAATTTAAAAGTTTTCTTTAATTGACATTTTAGGCGTCTCTTTGTGTAAATAGAATTCAACTAAGACACATGTTTGGTATTTTTTCTGGGATTATATACGTACTCAAAAAATATCTCAACAGGCACTTAAAGTTAACATTTTAAACGAAGAAATAAGATAAATTGCATTTAGTTGATATCACTGAGTTTCCTTAAACTTTCTGCATTCTGAAATGACTTGGAAATAAGTGCTACATATATCAGCTTCAAGAATTGGCAATGGTTCCAGTTAATTATCGTATGTGCAATTTATATGCTTGATCAATCAGGCCATTATTCAAAAAACAGAAAGAGAAAAGTAAAGGGTCGTCTTCAACCGGTACAATTAGTTTGATGGTTGTAGAATGAAATGGGACTTTTTATTAAAGGCAATTAATTAAAGTCTTTCTTTTTGTTAGCTACAATTTATCTGAACTCGATGTTATTTCTTTTGCTTGTTTTAAACTTAAACTATTACTTAGAAAATGCTAACTAGTTTATTGCTTTTGTGATGAATGATTTTAAGGAGGTGTTTTAAAAATATTTTTAGAAATAGTAACTCCCCCAAGTAACACACTTCGTTTTTTAAAGGCTGTAAAATGGTTATTAACGTTGTAACAACTGCTCAAAAAACGTTTATAAAACGTTTAAAGGTTATTTGTGCTACCTGGGCCTACATGGTTAAAAACAAAAAAAGAAACTGCAGTACTACTAGAAAATCTCTAGTTGATTGGACTTCCATAAAGGTTTTTCCTACTGAAAAAATAACTACAGTACTACTAGAAAATCTACACAAAATTTAATTCCATAAAGGTTTTTGTATTAAAAATAACTTTCAATTTTATGGTACAGGCTGTTTTACAGGCTGTTTTTTTTACAGCCTTTACTCCCTTTACTTAATCAGGGCTTTTTGGTTTATGTTGTATACACTTGACTTTTGTTTTTTTTTTTTTGTATTTGTGCTCTATTTATTGTTGTATTCGTCTTATGTTATGTCTATTTTTTGTTTATGGTTTGTATTGCCTTGATTGAAATAAATTGAAATTGAAATTGAAATGGTAACTTACACGATATAAAAATCGGATTATTTTACTTTTCAAGTACGATTTTAAAATTGAGTATAAAAGTGTTATAGTTAGTTTTCAAATACTTTTTTTCCTCTTCAAGAGTGTTTAGTAAGATATTTCAGTAAAAAAGCAATAAATACGAAACTCAATTTTCTTAAAATATTAAGTTTCAAAACAAAATTACATCTAATATCTTTAAACTAACAATTCTTATAGTATATATATATATATGTATTTCGGATCTCGAAAAAGGCTCTAACGATTTTGATAAAATTTTGTATTTGGATAAAGTTTTGGTTTTTGAGTTCATCTACATCGGCGTTTTTTCTGTAAAAGCGCGAGTTTTCACAAAACCCCCCGTTTTTTGTGCCTTCATTGAAAGTTTGACGAGCTTTCTTTCGCCATTTTCTTTATGATTACTCTTATTGTTACTGTTTCATAGCAACCACGTTTTATTATAACAATGGATTTCATATTTAATCACATTAGCGTAAATTTAAATTTTTTATGGTATTTGGCAAACGAGTTTTGGCAACACGTTAGAATTATTATTGTTTTTGAAATTTAAAAGACATCGATCAAAATAAAGTTAGAATTGGGTGTGGGCCGCGGTCGTCCGATAATTAAGTCGTCGGACTCGTAACCGGAGGGTCCCGGGCCGATCAAAGATCCACCGTCTTCATTAATGGTGGCTGGGGGACGATAAAAATGTTGGTGGTCATAAAATCCTCCAAGTGAAACGATACCTCTGGGGGGGGGGATGCTGGGCCAAGGGTTTGTTCGGCCCTTGGGCCTGGTTCAAAAATGAACAGAGCCTTGGAGTGTGAAGTGAAGTGAAAATCAAAACCAACTGGAACCAAATGCGTACTGGAGAACAGGGACTCTAGGGTGGTTCACAAACCTATGGTTAAAAAAAAAATTTGTCCTAGAGGTCACGGCGGTGGCTCATTTTTTTACCTTTATCCACCCTAATATAGTGCCAAAATTTCAACCTCCTACTTAAATAAAAAGACGGTGCTCAAAGCTCAAATAGTTCTCAAGTTTTTGTCAATTTCAAGCGTTTTTCGGTTGAGCGGCAAAAAAAAAAAAAAAAAAATTCTGGGTGTTTTGCTATCATTCTTGCTGATTCTTATGTTCAATGATCCCCTGAATCCTAATATGGCCACCCTTTTTCCCCATTGCCTCCCACTTTTCGAAAATAGCGCCCCCTCCCCTCCTATTTTTATCAGATTTCGACAATTTCATAGATATTATTTGGAGGGGAAGGAAGCATTGTATTTACCATTAACATTCTTCAAAAGGGCTAGAGAGGAGAAAAGTTCAAAATCATAAACACTTTTCGCAAGTTAGGAGACTCATGGGGGTATTTTCCCCTCCCCTCCGTAAAATATTTAACGTATCGTCAACAACTCATTTTTTCCAGCTTCCAAATCTTACACTCATTTTTTGACGCAACACAATAATATCGGACTGCTTTCTATGACTCCCTTGTCCAAAAAATTTTTCAAGTTGTAAAATTTTTCTTAAAACCTTGGAAACATCGCATGTAACATATGAGTCTCACCGCAGATTTCCTTCAGTAAAGAACCTTCCAGTATTATATATATTCATTCCAGTTATGTTTCAGCGATTATCGTGTAGGGGAAACGGAGAATTTTACGTAAGAAGAAGCAAGATTTGTGTCAGATACATTTGAAGTTCATTTTTTGCCGAGCAAGTGTTGTTATACTGAAAATTGCTAGAACTTTTTAACTAAAGCCAAAATATTTGAACTTCTTGCTATGCAATTCAACTTTCTAGGTATATTTATATATATTTTTTTTTTGAGAGAGAGACTTTTAGTATTGAATATTTTATTGTCTCAGCAAGGATAAGTACCTACTCAATTTTGTTCAACAATAGGTAAAAGAAACTGCTTATTGTCTTCATAATTGAAAAAAACTCTGTTAAATTCTTGAATTATTCGAACATTTTCCTCAGCAACGTTATTCACCATTATTTATTTGTTTTATTTTTTTTTCTTTCAATTCTGTGATTGATATTATATTTGCATTCGTTGGGGCGTAGGATGAAGAATGTTAGAAAATAATCCCTAATATTCATGTTTGAAAAAAATCCAATTGTTCTGTACTACACTTGTTATATTTCACATCTTTATTCTTGTAATCATTTGTTTTCTTTCAACTAGAATTTGATACAAAAAACTAAGTCTAACTAATTAATTCACCAAAAAGGTGTCACAAATACTTTAATAAAACTATCCTAGTTGTTATTTCAATTTCCAGGTCGTTCATATCTTATAAGGTTTTTTCCAAGTTCAGATATTCTCAATAGTTTAACTAGCAAATGGAGCATCTATTAATGTTCAATCTATTTGTTTTACTGTACAAAAAGGCGCTAAAACTGTAGAAAGTGCTGTACCTAGGTTTTCTCTCTCATGATTAAATGAAAAATCTCTTTCTTATATAGGAACATAAATATTTTGGGGCATATAAGAGACTGGATTTTCTCAGATAGGCTCTTTAATTGACAAATAATAACTCAATTATCTCTTTATAACCAGCAAGAGTGATTATAGATTTATCTATAGATTTATAAAAAGCTTACAGTTGAAGTTTCAAACTTGTTAAAGTATTTTTTAAGTTCTATGTGCAACATTCTTTTTTTTTTTTTTTTTTTTGTTTGTTTGTTTAATTCTGTGCCAAACATTTTTTCGCTTTAAAGTTATAAAAAAGAATGGAACTTGTGAGGAATATGATGGCCAAAGCAAGCACGAAGTAAATATTTTTGCCTAAATTTCAGATTAGTTCTATGCTGGACTAGCTACAATAGTTTATTTCGTGCAATTAGTTTTTTTATACTTTAACTCATTCTTCTTGTAATACTGTTAGTACTATTAGTTTAAAATTTCAAATCTTGCTTTTTTTTTTCTCTGCATCCCACTATTTTAAAAACATAAAAAAACATTTTGCACAGCTCTTTCACAACTCTATTTTATCAAGCGTAAGTTTTGAAAATCATAGCACAACATGTAGACAAGTAGTACTGCAATCTACATTGTACGCTGCGATCTACTAAATAATCGATTGTATCAAAGGTGTTGCTATATAGATTCAAACAATTAAGGAACTTTCCAATTGTTTGAACTAATATTTAAGCGTTGGAAAATGAGAATAATTGAAAAAAAATCTCTTCCAAGAAAATGGTCTGTTCAGTCTGAAAAACTCAAAAATTGTGAAAATTACGAAAAAGCGTAAAAATGAAGGGTGTTTGAGCACCATCTTCCATTAAGAATAGGAAGCTGAAATTTTAGGGGAGTGATCTTATACATAAATGTAAAAAAAGTAGAGTGCGCCTTGGTCCGTAGCAAAAAAAAAATTTTTTTGAACCACCCTAAGGGACTCTGCATCCAGTTTTATCAACCCCTGCCGCGCCTTCGGCGCCAAATGAAATGAAATCGAGTTTGATTTTATGGTGAGCATGGATTAAATAAGGTTGTGTTTTTTAAAACAAATTACGGCTGTTTTAAATGCGTAATTGCAACCAAAGGCTTAAAAATGCTTTTCAAGTTTATCTAAATAAGTACTTCGCATTTTAGAAAAGAACGAGTTTACAAACCTCCTTTTTTTTTAACCGAGCGGGCTCGGTCCCCAGGTACTTAAAAATAACTGTAGTACTATAAAAAATAGCTAGGAAATTGGGCTTCTATAAAGGTTTTTATACTAAAAGAATAACTGCAGTACTACTAGAAAATCTCTAGTAAAATGGATTTCCACAGAGGTTTTTATACTAAAAGAATAATTGCAGTACTACAGTTGAGCCCGCTTATTAGAATATCGATTAAAAGAATGTTCCGCTTAATACATTTTCAATGTACCAAACCCTTGTAATGTATTAGTTTGATCCCGGATAATTTGATATCCCTCTTATTAGAACATTTTTTGCGTCAAAATGGCTATTCTATTAAGCGGGTTCGACTGTATTTGATTTTCACAAAGAATTTAATAATAAAGGATAACTACAGTACTACTAGAAAATCTCTAGTAAATTGGGTTGGGGAAAAACTGCAGTACCACTAGAAAATCTCTAAAATGGATTTCTATTAGCGTTTTTATACTAAAAGAATAACTACAGTACTACTAGAAAATTTCAAAAATATTGCAAATGATAAAACTAGTGACGGGTGGTTATTAAATGGAAGAAAAAGGTTTGAAATATACAAGAAATTTTTTAAAACCATTTTAGATTATGATTTCAGTCTGCGCATTAGGCCCAAAGTTCATCAAATTTTCAGAAATTTCCGATATTTTCAATATTGAGCAGAAATTTATAATTCAATATTTCCTCTCAATATTTACTTAAAGTGCCTTCAAAACATTTTCTTAATCATTTTGTTGTTTCTTTGAACTACTCAACTCTTTGCTTGCTCATTGAAATTACCCAGGACTCACCACGAGGAAGTGGCCGCACTTTGGGTGCCACCCGCGCTCCCCTTGCTTCCAACCAATGAGAGCACACATTTACATTTCTTAGACAAGTCAGGAACAATAAATTGTTTCTTTGAGTAGGAAATTGTTTGCATTGGTTTTGATGGATGCACTACAAAGACAGGAAAATACAAAGGTGTAATACGGAAACTGGAAGAAAAACTTGGTAGACCTCTGTAATGGGACATTTGCCAATTACATTTGAATGAACTTAATTTGCTGCATTTTTTGCAAAAGCTAGATGGACCTACCAGTGGACCAAAGTGATTTTTGGGCCTGTTGGACGAAGCTAAACAACATGTTATACTTTCAAATCAGTTCGATATGAACCTATAGAATTTGTCATTGATCAGATTGATTTTGACAATAAAAATGATTCAAGTACTGAGCAACAGTAACTTCATGAGATGGGCAAGGTAGTTTTGACTACAAAAATATCCAAACAAATATTAAACAGAAGTCCAAGAAAGCTTTCCAAGCCAGATGTTGACTACACAGCAAACATAATCTCAGGGCCGCCGCTACCAGCGATGGGGCCCGGTACCAATTTGAATGCCGGGCCCCCCATGCACCCCTCCCCTATTACATATTTTCATGCCATCGTTTCAGCACATTTGCAATTGTAAAAAAAAAGGAGAAAAAAATTTTTTCGGAAATTTTTTTTTTTTAGTTACGAAAGTGTGCATCTGATTTTATTTTCACGTTTTTTGTATCGCCAGATGATTTCAAAAAGCGGTACATCTTCCTTTGCGCAAGCGTGTTTCATTCATTAGTGTTTGTACTAGCAATTGTTTCATATTGCGAATCTACAATGGAAAGCGGGATTTTTTTTTTGATGAACTTATTGACACTATTACTGGAAAAACATGTTCATAACCTTACGGGCCCCCCAAAGCTCTGGGCCTGGGTACTAGAGGTCCAGTATTCCCCCTCAAACGGCGGCCCTGCATAATCTTTAGACTATAATTTTTAAAAGAGTTCCTAACTTTTGCGGTAAAAATGTCCTCGCTCTTGACAGGATGAAGTGCAGACGTTACTAATTTAGCTATGAATTTGTGAGATTATAAAGATTATCTCTCCGAGGAAAAAGCAGAAAATTGTATTCACATCACAACAATGTATACTTTGCACCCAGGAAATATGCTGTTACGAATATCTATATATGTATATAAATGGATCTATGTATGTTAGTTCCTTATACAAATCCACAGTTTTCGTCGGATTTTCAACAAACTTGGCACAGAGGTTCCTTGATGCATTAGAATTCACATAGGCGGGGGTTTTGAAATTTAAAAAAAAATCCAAAAAGCTCAAAATTCAAATATTTTGTCTCAAAATGGCCATTTTCTTTCAATTTTGAATAGAGTAATAGAGATAACACTTTAAGTATACAAATTGATAAAATGTAACACATTTAAATAGGAGTATTTTCCAACAAAGATTACGATTAACAATGAATTATCAATTTAAGGCTCAACTATTTCATTTTAGCATGAAATAAGTTTTTATATTCCTATGTGGATAGAATTCATTCAAATATTTTTTAAAGCTATGTTGTATTAATAAGCACCCAGGCAACGCCGGGAAATAATCTAGTTAGTTCATAAAAGAGTTCATATTTAGACACTTGGTTTAAATCGTATTATCAACGCTCAATCTAGAAAACAAACAAGCAAATAAGTGAGAACGCTTCAGATCCCAAAATAGATAAAAATCTATTTTCATACATTACATACATGAATCAAAAGTCAGTATACATCGTTATGATTTCTTGTCATGATGTGGAAATTACAAAGCCACCTTTTACGAGTAATTTAACAACACAATATTTACAAAGATTATGGAAGCTAAGAATTTAAATATGATTTCTGAATACACTCTTTTTAAACTGCCATTCAAGACTCAATCAGTTGAAAGAACTGTCAAATAGGTCACAAGCTCTTCAAAATTGGTATGTAATCACAGGAAAAGAAAAAGTTTAGTACAAACGAGGATATCTGACAGAAATATTTGATTAATTTATGACACAAAGGAACAATTTAACTGTGAAAGACGTATCTAAGAAATGTAAATACGTGCTCGCATTGGTTGGAAGGCAGGGTTCATGTGTAGGACTAGAAGTGCGGTCACCTCCTCGTGGTGAGTCCTGGGTAGTTCCACATGAGCTACCGAAGAGTTGCAGGGTTCAAAGTAATAACAGAATGAATAACAACAGGTTTGAACACACTTCAAGTGAATATTGAATGGAAATACTGAGTTAAAAAATGTTGAAAATTTTCAGACATTTTGGGAAATTTGATGAACTTTGAGCGTAATGCACGAACTGAAATAATAATCTAAAATGGTTTTAAAAAATTCCTTGTATATTTCGAACCTTTTTCTTCCATTTAATAACCACCCGTCACTAGTTTTATCATTTGCAATATTTTTTTAAAAAATTTGAAAAATCTAAAAAAAAATCAAAAATTTCAAAACCAAATGCGCAGACTAAAGATGACGTCGCAAAAGTGAAATATGTTACAGAATTGTTACTTATCCTCATTCAAAGTAAATAAAAGGTACCCGTTTACGAAAATCAAAAATTCATTTTTTTCGCTCCACCCTACTATACGCTACTCGGCAGAAATATGTTTTTACTAAATAAATGGTTTTAACTGTCTTACAATTATCCCGCAATACAGTGTTTGAAAAAACCCTGTTTTTTTTTTTGAAAAAGCCCAGCCCGCCAGGGTTTTTGATGAAAAACCCGGGTTATTTCATGTGTTTGATGAAAAACCGGGCCTTTTTCGGGTTTTTTCAAGAATTATTTTAATATCACTCTCACAACATTGAACACCTACTTTTACATTTCATAGAATCAGGGGAGCCCTGAAGAGAGGTCACTGTGACCTCCTAAAAAACTCCTTTGACAAATTTGGAAAAGCATTGTAATACTAGGAGGGAGCACTGTCGAAGTTTTTTTGATTTAAGATTGAACCCCCCTATATTGTTGGAAATGCTTCACTGATCACAAAAATACTATTTTTTTTCTGTACTAGTATCAAAATGAGTAAACTCTAGCCTTTCTCTTGTTTTTTACTGTACGGCATTATATTGGGCCATCGGAGAATTTAGTATCTCATTTTTATCCCTATACTAGTGATATATTTTCTAGTTGAGAAAGGGAGGAACACAACAAGGCACTACACAGACCATGCATATGAGATTTTAACCTTCTAAAGGGTACAATTTTTGAGTTATGTAATGTACACCCATACAAACGTATGTGCAAACGTCACAAGAAAACTTATGCTAGTTAACGCAATGATGATCAAAATGGATATTTCAGCTGTAAGTATGTTCTTTGGGATACATTCACTTGTGTATGGGCAGAGAAACTACCCAACATTAATTGAAAAGTGGGAGAAATAAAAATTTATGTGAAAATTGCTTTTTTGTTTTAATTTTTTGGGAATGCACATTTTTTTTAATAGTTTGTACAAGGAATTTAAAGGTGCTGTTCAAATTGTGGCTTCATATAAAGAAACAACTTAGATAAAAAAATGTAAGTAAAAGATAATAAAAAAATTGAAAAGGTTAAGAAGCAAGTAATATGAGTAAAAATGGAGAAATTCTGGAATTATGAAGAAAGCTTTTAAAATATCTTTGAATTTCTGACTTGATTCAAAGAAAGAAGTAAAATATAGTAATTTATTTCAAAATAAGTCAGATATCTTAAACTGAATGACCTTATTTAGGCCATGCAAAATACATTTTACGTGTCTCAGTTATAGGTGGCAGCACAGTACTTCCTGTTTCAATCCTTTAGTTCAGTTTTGGAGTTCAAGCAGTTTGCTTAAATCAGTTTAAACAAATTTCTGTTCTAGTAGCATTGAAAATAAATATGTAAATTTTCTGTTGATGTGTATCCAAACGAATGGATGGAAACAATACAGAAAGAGTTGGAGGAAGCTGATGAAGATCTTATTAACAGTATTTGACAGAAGATGTTATGTGTCTGTGGAATCGCATTAGCTAGACAGAGAGTGGGTGCATTTGAGTTTGGTACGTCAAACAAGCATCAATTTCCTGTACGGCAGTAAATTCCAGAGCACTTGTTTGAAAGTGCACCAAACCATACTATCTCTACAGAAAAAGTTTTTGGAGATGTTGATAATCGTTTAAAACATTCTGGACCATGTGGTTTTGCTGGGGTTTCAGAGAAAATAGTTATTACGCATTCAAATGGCTTTGTGTTTCTTGATCATGAATGGAGAAGTAAGGAGTTAAAAAAAATGAAAAAAGAAACTGATGAACTTAAAATAATTTGGAGCTTATCCCAAAAACAGATTCTTTCAAACAGTGTGCATAGCACAGACATTGACACAGTGAAGATAATACAGGAAAGAAAAATGCTTACCATAAAAAGGGAATTTAGACTTAAATACAGCATTATTCCAACTAATTATGAAGAAATTGAGGAGATAATAAAAAAAGTCAAAGATGAAGGTGAAAAGTGCAAAGTTTTGAAATTACTGGTAAAAACAGCTAAAAGTGATTTCAGAAATTTAAAACAAGACCAAATACTTTTCAAGCAACGAGGGTTAAGTCCTGAGACAATTATGAGCAACTTAAAGGTCCTATATGGCCATAAAGTTAATGACGTTACTGCAACTGTTGATGATATCAGAGCTGTTTTATGTAATACATCTGATACAAATGCAGAATCTGTAGATGATATACTGCCATTGCAAGATGTGCCTGAGAATGAAATGGTTGCTGAACTTTGGGATGGACAGTGGGGTGTTGGTCAAGTCATAAGCAAATTAGATGAAGGCACTGATACATACAGGATAAAATATATGAAAAGGGTCAAAGATTCAGTTCAGATGGCCAGTACAAGATGACATACATAGAACCAAAGGGGAACAAATCATCATTATTCGGCCGATAATAGACGTTTACGTAGATGTTTTCTCTATAAGAAGAATTATTTTTGAACTAATTAATCATCTTTTAATTAATAATATAGCGAATACAGACTGTGACACTATTTAACTTAGATTGTATCACCAAAATAGTTAATCTAACATTTTATTTCCTTATTGTTGTTCAAAATGTTTTCGAAGCAATGCAAAAACGAGAAATAAAGTCAAAATATGGAAAAACACCCAGAGTTTGGACAATTTTTTAGATATTCCAAAAAATTGCTTGTTATGTCATCTTTGTATAACATTGTATCATCCTAGGGGGTTCAATGTTAAATTCAGAAGAACTTTTTTCCTCATAGCAATGCTCCCCCCTAGTAATACGGCATTTTTTAAAATTGATGTCATATTTTAAATTGAAATAGAATTGAATTTATAGATTGAAATAGTTGTTGCTTTTTTTCATCTTTTAAGTATTTAAAACAAAAACGAATAAGTGAAATTCACGTGCAGTTTCATTTTTAATACCTAATAAACTGTCAGGAAAGGATGATGACAATTTCTGAACCAGACACTGACCAAGACTAAATACACTGCTCAAAACAATTAGCGGAGCAAGCAAAAAAGTGAAGAAAACCGTGCAAGACAGCCACGGATTGGCATACAATGGATAGTACACGCGAATCAATGTGCAATACAGAAAAAAATACCTAAAAACTTTGGAATTAATCTTTAATTCTTTGAAAATGTGGAGAGAGCATTAAAAGGTGATTTAGGGCAACAATTTGATTACATGTAAAAGATAAAAAAAAGGTACTGTTTAGACATGATGCATGAGTTTTAATAAGGCGTGTGGGCTCCTTGAACAGAGACTGCTGCACAGTGCACACCTGTTTGGCATGGATGCGATAAGGTTATCGATCTGACTTTGGGGATTACTGTTCCACTCCTCAAGAAGTGCAATCTCCAAGTCTCGGAGGGTAACAGTCGATCGCGCAGCAATGCATTGTCCGAGCATGGCCCAAACATGATTGCTTGGATTCAGGTCTGTAGAGCACGCTGGCCATTCCATACGCTGTATTTTTTCAGCTTCAAGCATGTTCTCCACCAGACGAGCTCTCTTCGGTCGATCATTATCGTCTTGCAAAACAAAGGAATCTCCAATATCTCCAACAGTAAGGGATGACATGAGGTCTCAGTATCTCGTCTGCATACTTTCGGCCTGTCAAAGTGCCATTTCAAATGATATGCAGCTCCGTACGTCCACCTGTGCTGATTCCACCCCATACCGTCCAACCAGCTCGTCTGTATTGTGACCTTTCATGAACGAATGCGGAGTTATTTCGAGTGCCCTTGTCCCTCCATACCAGAACACGTCCTGTGTCACTCTCCAGACTGAATTTAAACTCGTCTGTAAACAGCACTTGGCTCCAATCATAATGCTCCCAATCTCGATGTTCAGCAGCCCATCTTCTTCGACCACACGGTGGCGTGGGGTCAAGGAAATGCAGACCATTGGCCTACGTGCATATTACCGTCCCTTATGAAGTCGATTACGTACTGTTTGGCTGGACACCCTTCGTCCTATTTCCAAGAACAACTGTCTTTGCAGATGCGTAGCATTCTCTATTCTGTTTCGACAGGCTCTTAACCGTATATACCGGTCATCAGTTGCTGTACTGGAGCGTGGCCGACCTTAACCTGATCGACGTCTAACATTTCCTGTTTTTTAGAATCGATTCCATAGTCTTGTAACACGTCTGACGACTCTAACATCATCCGCGACACTACGTCATGTTTGCCCGGATTCCAGCCTGCCTATAATAAGCCATGGCATTGATTCCGGTAAATCACGTTGTTGAGACATTCTCGAGTAACATAGTCTCCTAAAAAAATATAAAAAAAACTATTGCGCTATCGAATTTCACAGTTGCGGCAATAAAACGGACGTTTCTGCAACATCCCGATATCTGCACTTATGTCCTTTTTCTAGTTTTTGACGTCATTAACTTTAATTTGCACATAAAATTTTCTTCTACCGTTTCCCCGTAGTCTGTAAATTATGGACGATTCATTTTATGTTACTTATTGATATAATGCTTATATCTATGGGTGATATGCGTAATTTTGTTAAAACTACGTGCTCCCCTAATTGTTTTGAGCAGTGTATTACAACAAACTAAATATTAAACCAAAATTGATCACTACCAATTCTTAAGCTTAGTAGGGATCAAAATTATCGTAATATTTAGTTTGCTTCTGAAATAAATGTTTTCAATATGCAATACATTTTGAAAAATCTCACTTTACCGATTAGTGGGTTTTTTTAAGTGGGCCCGCCCGAAAAAACCCGGGCGGGTTTTTTTCGGGCTGGGCCCGCTTTTGCGAACCACGCCGCAAGCGCACAACTAAAGTTTAACCCTACACTGCATGATTTTTTATTCTTTGAGAGACATATATGTGTTTTTAGTGTAATAAGAAAACATTGGAACACATTAAAAAAAATTTTTTTGAGGATAGATGGTTATATTTACTTTAAAGATACCTAACACTTCCTTTTTATGCTTGAGTTGCCTTATGCATGGTCATAAAGAAAAATAGTCCATGTATCCTATTGGCAACGCTATCCAGTGTAGGGTTAAAACAATTTCTAATGTTTATACCTTTGTGTAGTTAAGATAGTGTCATTAATATGCAGTGAACTCTCTCTTGTACCCCGCCTCATTTATGCGCCTTTTTCACTTACACGACAATTTTCAGTGGTCCCAGCACATTCCATAGTAAAATAATGATAATTTCATTCCTTTATGCGTCGCTCTAAAGATAAATATTTCACTTATGCGCCGAATTTTTTGAAAAATGTAAACAATTTAATTTATTTTCTTGCAAAATGAGCATGTTTCTTCACTTTCCTCTTTAATCCTTCTCTTTTATTGCTCACGGAAGGCATTTTTTTGACATGAACTAGAGTTCGGAGAGGGACAATTGTCTATTATAGATCGTTTTAAAGGGACCAGTTTGTGATTAGGTATGCTACAATTTTTGTTTTTTCCTTATCATTGTAGTTAGGTTTCAGTAGTTGCCAAACCGTAGTAATATAACCATTTTCTATAGAAACATTCTTATTCATGCTCTCATTAGAACTTATGTTGCATTTTAGGCTTTTAAATATGCCTTTTCACTTATGCGTCTCTCTCACTTATGCACCTTTTTCTGTTGGTCCCTTGGGCCGGTGCATAAGTGAGAGTTCACTGTAATTGCAAAACATAAAAGGTTATTTTCCTTTTTTAATACAGTACTGTAAGAAATAAATGTTGTTTTTGACATATGATACAGCTATTATTACAGTAATAAACTGTAAAACTGCTAATTTTATAGTTTTAAACTGTAAAATTGTTAGTTTACAGTAATTAACTGTAAAATTGCTAGTTTCACAGTGTATTACTGCGCATTTTACAGTTTTAAGCTGGAACCTCTGCTACCAGTGTTACTGTTGTTTTTACAGTATAATACTACTAATTTAATGGTAATAAACAGTAGCATTGTTAGTTTTGCAGAAATAAACTGTAAAATTGCTATATTTACTGTAATAAACAGTAAAATTGCTATATTTACAGTAATAAACTGTAAAATATCTAGTTTTACAGTTTATTACTGCGATTTTACAGTTTTAAACTGAAATCTCTGCTTTCAGTATTATACTTTAAAAACAACAACTTATTTTTTGCAATGCAGCACATCATTTAAAAATCAATATTTTACTTGGTTTTAAAACTTTTATGCGAATGGGGCGTTAATTGCCTATTGCATAATCGCCTGTCTGATACAGAAGTCTTGTTTATTTATCCAACAGCTCCAAGTACCTGGCGTAAATATTTACCTAAGTAAAGCGAATTTCAAGTTGAGAAGTTCCATTTATCTTTCAAGCCGGGAACGGGGTCGAAACTTCCTTTGTTGTCACTCGAAAAAGGCTATATAGGTCAATATCACCACCATTGTGTTAAAAACTCAAAATTCACCTGTTTGAGTTTATCTGGAGATCCAGCAATTCACGGGGAAAAATAAGTACGGAAGGAGAATTTATCTCGGGGAAAGATATATAAAAATCTCAACCTTTGAGTTGTAGTTTATTTAGCTTTAAATTATGTAATATTTTCTGCCATGTCTGCTAAAGTGGGATATTGTTGGCTCTATGCGGTGGTTTATACGTTTTGTTTCCTAGCTTTTTCAGCAGGTAAGAGTTAAGTTTTTTTTCTGGTACTGTGAGAGAAAAATGTAAAATGCAGTTTATTTAGCTTTATATTACGAAATATATTTCGTCATGTCTGCTATAGTAGGATATTGTTGGAACTACCCAGAGGTTTGTACATTTTGCTTCCTAGCTTTTTCAGCAGGAAATATTTAAGTATTTTTGTCCACTTTTATAAACGGAACTGAGGAGTAAAAAAGTAAAAAAAAAAGAAAAAAAAATTGCTGATGTTTTTTTACACGACTATCTGTTTTGAACGAGTGAGTACTTTAGTTTAAAGTTGAATATGAGTTTTATGGTTATAAATAATTTTTTTAGAAGCAGTATTTTCATTTAAGAGTTCTTTAAATTCACAAAATAAATTCAGGTTGAAACGGTAT
This sequence comes from Uloborus plumipes, assembly GCA_038373865.1. Classification (NCBI taxonomy): domain Eukaryota; kingdom Metazoa; phylum Arthropoda; class Arachnida; order Araneae; family Uloboridae; genus Uloborus; species Uloborus plumipes. The sequence continues at coordinate 76,818 of JAXGGA010004545.1, forward strand.
TCTCTACATGGGTAAAAAGGATTTTGTAATTTTTAAGCAACCATTTTGTGTTTTTTCAGTGTTCATTCGGTTATAGCATACGTACTCAAGCCCGTAATAAAAGGGGTTGGTGTTGTTGGCTTAATTGCTCGCTCCCGGCTTCGAAAATTAATGTTTGTACTAACAAGAGATTTTTGATGTTTTCCAATTTGCATTGAGAATACACCCTTTGACTCCCCTCATCGCCAAAGACTATTCCGAAATGAAGTGCCTCTGCGTACTCAATTTTCATCATGCAACCAGATTTCGAATAGAATGTTAAAAAAAAAAAGATTTTTAAATCTAAAGACTATTTCTGTGAGCTTGATTCACACTAAAATGTATGAATAAAATAAGTATGTTTCCTTGAGGACAATAGTCAAAAATTTCAGTTAATATAATTATATCTTTATATGTTGATTAATTCTAAAACATAAAATAAAATTAAAATTAAAATTTGAGAGAAGAAATAGTCGGTATACAGTTCAGTATAAATAGCTTTCATTACACCGTCTGTTTTTAAATTTACATTTTATTGTATGTTTTAAAATTAATCAACATATAATGATATACAGTCGAACCCGCTTAATGGAATAGCCATTTTGCCACGAAAAAATATTCTAATAAGCGGGATATTCCATTATCCGGGATAAAAATAATGCATTTCAATGGTTTAGTACATTGAAAACGTATTACATTAAGCGGGATATTCCTTTAAGTGATATTCTAATAAGCGGGCTCGACTAGACCAATTGAAATTTTTAACTGTTGTCATCAAGAAATGATATATGTATTTTATTTCATAGTTTTAAGTGCGAATCAAGCTCACAGAAATAGCCGTTAGATTCCAAAATAATTATTTTTTACATTTTATTTCAAAGTTTTTCGTTTTAAAGTTTATTTGAAGTGAACTTTTGAAACGTCTGTGATATATTTAACTCTTATACATTTCTTGTTGTAAAAGAAATCGGCATTCATTACCTTTTGATACGACATTTAACTAAACTCCCATATTAAAAGCAACATAGCAATAACTTTCTATAACTTCGAAAAAATCCACAAAAACATGCTTAGCCTTGAAACTAATGTATTAAAATTTATTAAAAAATCTTTAGTTTTATCGTTACTACACTAAAAAATTTTGTGGAACCTTACTCCATGAATATGGAGCAGCAGCGCTGCCTCCACCACTATGGAGAAATTTAACCTGTTAACCGGGGAATTAGCTATTGCTCAACTCGTTTCACAATGGGGACTTTTTTTACGCAGCGATAAGTAATATCACATCTCAAATAATAAAAGAATATCGTTTTTAACTTATGATTTTTATTTATTTTGATAAAATATTTTATATTTTTAGCCATATTTTGTAGAAAATAAAAAGTACTTAAGTCATAAATTTATTACTAATAAAAATATATAAAACACTGAAATTCACAATAAGAATATTCAAATCAGAAAGTTATTACTAACATGTAAGATACTAAAATGCAGACTAAAATGAATTCAAATTGTGGCATCCCGAAGTATAGATCATGCAGCGCCCGTTTTCCCGTTAATAGCGCTCAAGTTACAGATTACAACATGAAAATTCATGACGCATCGACAATATGATGGCATATATGTAACCACTCTAAGATTTAATAGATAAGAACAACGTAGAACGTGATGCGTTGATTATTTTACGATTAATTTCCATGACGAAAAATTTCGTCATGCCCATTGCTGTAGGCTTTTATGTATGACGAAATATTTCGTCATACCCAGTTAACAGGTTAACCGATCTATCTGGTATATATTAACACCATGGTAATGCAACTATAGAATAACGTTTCACCAATTTCTCTGAGAAGGTTACGCCATAACTCTCTGTCAAAAGAAAGAGAGAAAAAAGAGCATTCATCAGGTCGGAACAATGCTTTGAATTACGATTTTATTCACTGTTTGTCAGGTTTATCCTTTCCCACTACCAATCAGTTTTGAAAAACTTCACCGTGAACTTAACGCGTACAGAGCAGAGCAAGCGCGTTAGACCACTAAGCCGGTTAAGGCACATCTTGGTTACGTTCATAAGACTTCAAAAACTCTGCGCCAATGAAAGCGGTAGTGTCGTAAACGTGGTCGAGCTAAATTTATCTCGGCAACTGGAAGCAAAGTGTGAACATTATGATCGAGAAACAGAAACAGTCTTCAACAAAGTGTGAAAATTATGACAGAGAAAGCAAGTACAGAAATAGTCTTCAATAATAGTAAAAACTCAGATATACTAATAGATTGAAATTTTGCGAATTCCATTCGACAATTTCGAAATCCCCGTACAGTCCATTCATCATTACACTGCATGATTTTATGTTCTTTGAAATTTTTTTTTTTTATTTTTCAATGTAATAAGAAAACATGGGAAAATATTTTTAAAAGTTTAATTTTGAAGATAGAAGATTATATTTGCTTTAAAGATACCTAATGCTTGCTTTTTATGCTTGAGTTGCCTTCTACATTTTGCTGGTCATAAGGCAAAATAGTTCATGTATCCAGTTGGCAATGCGATGCAGTGTGGGGATAAACTTGTAAGTTAAATATGAAATGAGTGCAAAGACACTTATATCCTGACACTTGCGATAAATATAATAATAAAACTGAAACGCCAAAGTAACAACAATGTAGGAGGACTAAAAGAGAAAATTGAAATATGGTGCTTAAAAAACAATACCTACTCTTGAGTAAAAGCGTGAGCAACTTTCTAAGCCTGTGTTATGAATATCCGGGAATAAAACTAGAAGTTAATTCAGCTTGTTTATAAAAACATAGATGTATAGATAAAGTTAAATAATATAGTAGTTTAAAGCTGAGTGTTCGATAAACATACCACTGGAGAAAAAATTATAAATTAATATTTCTCTAAAGGTTATATTTTAAGTAGTTAACTAAACGCTTAGTCAGGAAAAAAAAAGACTCTCTTTCAAGAAGTTCAAAAGGTTTAATTTAAGCTCATCTCATTTCATACAGGCTGCTCCGTGAAGCAATTCATTGGATTTAAAAAAAAGCATTAATTAGTTAAGAATAGCAGCTCAAAATATGCCGAGATTTTTTGATTTGCATTAAGAGCTTGAAATTAATTCAATTAAAATCGCAGAAAAGCTTTTCTCAGAAGCTTTTATTGCCACATTACTTATACTTGAAGTGCATCTAATTTATGCTGTCAAAAGAAATACCCCATTAGTTTTAAAAAGTACTTTAGCAGTTAATGCATGGGTCAGTGGAAAATAGTTACTCAAAAAAAATACTTGAAGCGTGGACGGCTTTATTAAAAATAATTATTAAACGTCAAACGTGACGATCGCCAAATGTTGAATTTCAATATAAAAGTGTTTTTCGTCATTGAAACCTTTCCTATGTATTAATTTAGTTTTTTCATACTTTTATTAAAGTTGTTTGAAAAGGTTTATCGGAGCAGTTCAAGGTGACGTTTCAGAGAAGATTTTTTGAGTTCGTGTTGCAGGGTGTTTTTAAAACGTAAAGTTTTTAAAATTTAAAGCAAAAGCCTATGCTTAATGCTTCATATGTCATACTTATGTAAGCATGTTTGCTGACATTTTTTTTAGTTATGATGAATTATGTAACATGCACTGTTAAACGATTTCTTTTCCTGTAAGTGACCTTAGATTAAGAAAACCAAAGTAAAAAGCTAATGTTTTTAAGAAAATTTGCATTCAACTTTGGAACTAGAAGGGAATATAAAGCAGTAAGTAACCGTCCCTAAGCAAGGGTTAAGGCAGAAACATGCATTACCAGCGAGCGACAGCACTTGGTGCGGTACAAAGTGCGTACCGTACCAAGTGCGGTCGCTCGCTGGTGTTGTAATTTCACATTAGCTACCAGTTTTTGTTGGATCTTTGCTCTATAAGAAGATTTTTGCCTCCAACTCGTTTAATTCCTATTCCGTGCTGATGAGTGCATGATAAGCACGAAACTGCAGTCCACGGATGGAATGAACGAGCAGGTGGTGTATTGCATAGAGGGGGCGGGGGGGGGGGGAATATTTAATAAATGAATTTTCTTCGGTTAATTTTTTACAAGAAAAGTTTACGACATTAAATATGTATTTAAAAAGAGAAATTAGTTTTTGCGTAAGATTTATTTATTTAACCCTTTCCCGGCTTATCCCGAGCTGAACTCGGGCAAGCGAACTGTTCCATTCTGGCTCATCCCGAGTGTAGCTCGGGCACGGTGAAAATTAACACTGCATAACCAGTCTTTCAAGAATTATTTCACATGTCCCTTTTATGGTTTCGGATGCTTTTATTTACTATTGTTGTTACTAGATAACATAACTATACAGTGTTTTGAGCTGTAGATTTAAGATAAGAGTAGGCGCCGAATCCAAAGTATAATGATTTCTGCCATACAAAAAGCCAACTTTGCAGGTAAATACTCATTTATTTAAATAGATATTTTTACATTTATTTGTATGAAATGTTGCATGCGAATGATGCTATTATGTTTAAAAAGATATGTTTGTGTGAAAATAAGCATAAAAAAAATTGACATTTTTTGATTCGTAATCCCGAAATAAAATGAGCCTGGAAGGGGTTAAGGCGTAGACGAACACTGCAGGTGCACGATAAGGACATTAGTTAAGGATACATAAAAAGTATTTAAGCACTGAGAATGTAGAAGTTATGGCTAGCATCTTTCAGTCTGTTGCTAACTATGCCTGTCTTTTATCAAAATTAAAGTTAGATCAGTTATAAGAAATTGGAATTTTATTGACATTTCATTGCTCACTTACTGTACGGAAATACGTTTTTAAATGAAGTTAAACATCACGGAAAAAGACACATCGCGACAGTACTTTTTAATTCAAGTATAAATCTTGACTATTTTTTAAATTGAGAAATAAATAAAGTACAGAATTAAAAAGTTTTTATCTGGGGATGGGCGGGGGGGGGGGGGGGGCTCTTGGCATCATGGCTGAAACAATCACCTGTAATTAAGTTCTTTTAAGTCCAGCTATTCTTTGGTATTGTAACGTGCTTCACATTTATATGGGAAAACACACATTTCAATTTATCAACATGCTAAAATACAACTATCAGAACTTCTAATATCCCATCAAAGCTTGATTGTTCAGTTCTTTCCTGCGAAGAATAAAATGCGCAAAATTACGTTGTTCAGATATTTTTTACGTTAGGAATAGAAACAATCAATAAGTAATAGAAACAATCCAGTAAGAATTAGAAACAATCTATACATCTCACTTGGTAGAGTAATTACAGCTCCTAAACCAAAGCAAGCCATAATGGCTATGCTATCCATCAGCTGTCTACTATTTTCCTTCGCTTTTCTTGTTTCTCTTTTATCAACGTTTGTAGATCTTTGACTTTTCTTGAATTTTAATAGTTTTCACTTAGTCGGGAAGTTTTTGATCATGTTACCCATTTCGTCAAGAATGATGAAAATAAAGGTCTTTCTTCTTTAGTTATGATTGTAATTGTAAAAATGGAGATATTTAATATTTTGTATTATTTTTAAATTTCATAAAGAACAGCAGAAAATATGATAAAGCGATGTTAAAGAACATGACGCCATCTCTCTACGTCGATGAAGCATCTTGAGATATTGAAAAGTTAGAAGTGAAAATGACAGGGACGTCATTTCGAATTTTTACAGGGGGGGGGGCAAAGGGTGCATACACAATGTAAAATTTACCAAAAAGTGCAAAAACCACGTTCACTTATATGCCAGTACATTGATTTCCCAAAGTCAGGGGGGGGGGGGAATTGACCCCCCTGCCGCCCCCCCCCGAAATGACGGGCCTGGAAAATGAACACGTGAGGCAAACTCACTGTAGTTTGGACAAACCTAGCCTGGCAGCGTCCTTGTGCTTTGATTGGATCTGCGTAGCCTTCACAATGCTGCCTGGTTAGGTTTGTTCGAAATATACACTGGCGGAAAAAAAAGCCAACACCAAGAACAAATTACTGTAGAGTAATGAAATTTGGGTAATGCAATTCTCTAGTTAACATGTTTAATTGATTAAATGTACAAGATCACTGGCTAATTTAAGCTCAAGAAAATGCTGTGCAAATGTGAAATTATGTTACTTTAATAGCCGGTGTAACCTCCAGAATTTTGAAGACGTGCTTGCAAAATTTGCATGCATTGTGTCATGCAGGTGCCGAATGTCACTTAGTGGTATGGAGTGCCATGCTTTTTGATCTTGTTGTGTCAATACTAGGACAGCTATTGCTGATTGTGGATGATGCTGGAGTTGCCGTCCAAAGATATCCCATACATGATCAATTGGAGACAGATCTGGTGATCTTGCAGGTCATGGTAACATATCAACACTCTGTAGAGCCCATTGCGTTACAGCGAGCGTTATCCTGTTGGAAAACTCCCCTTTGAATGCTACTCATGAAGGGTTGTACTATAGGTTGAATTTCCTGACTGACGACAAATTCGCAGTCAGTGTGTTTAGTATAACCACAAGAGTGCTTCTGCGGTCTCAGGAAATCGCTCCCGAGACCATGACTCCAGGTGTAGGTCCCGTATGTCTAGGTCGCAGACTGCTTGGATGCAGGTGGTCTTTGCCCTCTTTCTGATTAACATACGACCATCATTGGCACCAAGGCAAAATCTGTTTTCATCAGGAATTACAACAGATTTTCGCTCCGACCTCCAATGAGCTCTGTCTCGACACCACTGCCGTCGCAAACGGCAACGGTTTGCAGTCAATGGAATACGGGCTACATGCTACCAGGCTCGGAGCTGTCCTGGAAGTAAGCGATTTCGTACCATTTTTTGGGTCACGACGCTACCAACTGCAGCTCGAATGTCAGCCGCAGATGCAGTACGATGCGCCACAACCGTACGCAGGATTTGGCGATCTTCCTGCTCAGTCGTGCCACGTGGAAGCTTGGAACTCGATCTTCTTAAGGTAGTACCACCCCTTGACCATAGCTTCCAATAATCATGCACGGTGGAAACATTCCCACCAAGTCTTTCTGCAATATCGTGAAATGAAAATCCACCTTCTCGTAGCTAAATTGTACAACCTCGTTCAAACTCGGTGAGCTGTTGATAATGGCTTCTTCGTCTTCTTAAAGGCATTCCTGGCTAACATGAATGCAATGCGTCAGATTTCACGGAAAAATAATACTCACGAGCTTTGCAACACGCTTTTAAAACAAGCCTTATTTGCATGTTCTGAGTGGCGCCAACTGCGCCACACTTGTTCGCGGAAAGGCGAAATTTCAATCGATGTCATCTTTCACTTGTATAAACACGCCTACAAATTTCGTTTATTCTAGCGTAAGTCTTTCTTGTTGTTGGGATTTTTATTTCCGCCAGTGTAGTTAGCTTCGCAAGGGGACGCAGCCTATGGTCATTAAGAAACGCATATGGTCTCACAGTTCAGGGCCTCCATTCTTACTGCTTTATGTAGTTTTAATGGTAAAATTAAAGTTGTGAAATCCGGACTCTTGCTCTGTTTTTCGATCGGTGGACTGAAAGCAATTAAAGAGGATGCTTAGATCTCGACGTTTACCTCTATTTGGAATTTAACGGATAGCAGGAGCTCTGTCCATTATCTGAGTGCATGGACCAAAGTATACGATAGAGCTGGAACAGCAATCCTGTAGCCTCTTTGTAGACTGATCTGAGAAGCGAGACATCTACTTGCAATGGATCCCGTCCCTTGTGGGCCTACACGGGAATGAGATCATTGACTCCCTTGCAAAACATGATACAACTGAGCCCCTGCCGGAGAATCTGAATCTTACCTATTCGGAACTCATTCCATAAAAAAAAAAAATAATAATAATTAAGGAAGCCTGGAATTGCCAACTGGATCATAACTGGTACTTTGGTGACAGACCTGGTCGTGCTCTGACATTTAGGGGTAATAGAGATGCGTTCACCAGATTTATGAGTGGCCATCACAAAACGTGCATGAAACACGAGCAGCACAGAAATGTCTTCCCTATTTGCAGTATATGTCTCTAAAGTTCAGCTAGTTCTGACCATTTTCTCGATTGCGTGGATTTTCCAAAGGAGGCCTTATTTTTTGACTTTTGAGAGTGAATGGACTCATGGACCTGAAACAACAACCACAGAAACAACAACCACAACAGCAGTGGAGTAACCATAATTTAGCAGTGCCTTATGCACTAATTTGGAACAATAACTTACAGGACTTTAGAACAGCGACAAATTTTTCTTGCACCAATTACCATTAGGATATACGGAGGATCTACTAACTCACACTGTGCCGTAAATGAAACAATTGTAAAAAAAATACTGCTTTTCTCATTTTCTGTAGAAATTAAAAGTTTCTATGCATAAAAAAAGGAAAATAAAATAAAAATTAAAAAAAAAAAAAAAAGAGAAGAAGAAAAAAAAAATGGACTTGCATCCAGCGATTTCCTGATTCCGCATTCTCAAATTCTGAAAATAGCATTTTGTGTTTCTGTGTGATACGCTGACTCGCTGACTGTGATAAGGACGGTGATACTGTTGGACCCGCTTAATCAGGTAACGGATAAACGAATACCCCGCCTATACGAATAAAATATCCCGGAACAGAATGTTATCCATGCCATAGACGCAATGTCAAAAATCCCACCTTAATCGAATACCCCGTTCCATCGAATACAATTTCTTGGAAACGGACAGTATTCGTTTAAGCTCGGCCGACAGTAATATATTTTCAGAAATGCTGCATTGTTTACCAATACGGCGACGAATAATTAATAAAACTATCTAATAAAAGTTAGAGGGTAAAAGGTATCTTACTAATACCTGGTTTCAAAAAAAAAATGTATGGATGTAATAACATGCACAGTATAAACTATCTATCATTATAACCAAATGTTTACCATTAATTCTATTAGTTTTCATTTTTTTTCAAAGTAAAACAGCTGGGTAAAAATAACGAAAAACTTCATTATATCTTGGGTCTTGACCTTTACACGGACTTTCTACGTTGTTTTTAAAAGAAATATTTTTAATTCCCTGAGGCGTGTAAATTGAAGAGCATGATTTCAAAAGACAAATTTTTTTTCTCTCGGTAACCAAGGGTAAAGCACTTTTTAATTTTGAGCTCAGAAATGACTGAAAAATTGTAAAGGAGAATATTTTGGCGGAAGATATTAGCATAAGTTCTAATCAAAAATGAATATTTTTAATTCAAATCCAACCCCTGTTTTTAGGAGTGCCTTCAATTGTTCTTTTTAAACACAGCTTTAATAAATTTATTTTCTGCAAAAAGTAAATGAAAGCTTTCTTATTTTTCGTGATAATTTCCCCGTGAAAGTATATTTTTCACCAGAGACAATAGCGGCATATATTTTAAAAAATAAAATAATAAATAAACAAATAGCGTTGGAGAAAATTAAAGATTTTATGTAATGCAACGATAACTGATTTCTTCTCAGAAGTTGAAATTCGTGCAAAATATTTAGTATGCTTCGTTTACTAGTTCGTTTTTTAGTTTGAACTAAGAACGAAAAGCTAAAATTTGAAAAATTTTCTTCTAAATCATGAAATTTTAATCATGTATCAATATTGATTATATCGTTTGTAGGCCTGCGCGCTCCAGTAGTGTGAATTAACCCATTAATGCCTAGCGTCCCTTTTTAGGGACGGTCCAAAAAGTGAGTCTGAATTTTCCAAAAATGAACATTTCAACCAAATAATTGTGTTCAATTATTGCTTTGGTATTGCTTCAATTCTGTATTAACAGATTTCAGAAAATAACCGCTGTAAAATGTGATCTGTAGCCATTTGATTATGATCTTTATCAAAAATTACATCGTTCACAATCTCAAGAACAAAAAGCTAAGTTTTTAAAGTTATTAACAAGTAAATCTATCTGTGTTTGATATATGTGCTACTTTGATCGATGTTTTAGTTTACCTTTTTTTGCAATTTTGTAAATTTTAAATTTTTTTAGGATTTTATAGCAATTTAAGAACGTCCCCTAAAAAGGGACGCTAAGGCACCAATGGCTGCATTGTTTAACCGTTTTTGGTTTCTTGCTTAAATCTATAATTTTAAAATCAAAGAAGTTATAAAAATTTTTAGATGAAAAACGATAAAATTTTAATTTTTAAAAAATTTTTTTTTTTTAAAAATCAAAAAAAATTTAAATTTAAATTAAGTATAAATTAATTATACAAGTTTTTAATATTTTTTTCTTTTTTTTTAATTTCAAAAAAAACTCAAAGGAAATTTTTTAAAAAAAAAGC